>LPNX011013662.1:182721-274264 GCA_001517045.1 Pseudotsuga menziesii | reverse complement strand
AAAAGAATTTGAAGATGCGACCAAGTATCGACAACTGGTAGGAAGTCTTATCTACCTTACAACAACTAGACCAGATATTTCTTATGTTGTTGGCATACTGTCAAGGTTCATGCATAAATTTTGTGAAGGACACTGGTTAGCTGCAAAAAGAGTTCTAAGATACTTGAAGGGGACTGAAGACCTTAGACTCAAGTACTCTAAAGTGGATGACTTTAAACTTATTGGGTACTCAGACTCAGATTTTGATGGCGATAAGGAGACAGGAGTATCAACTTCTGGATACACTATGAGTCTTGAATCAACAGCTATCTCATGGAGATCACGCAAACAATCAGTTCCAGCAGATTCAACAACAGAAGCAGAATATGTGGCTGCAGCTGAAGCAATGAAAGAAATAGTATGGCTTAGGAAGATACTTGAAGATTTACAAGAAAAACAAGAGAACTCCACTCCATTACTGGTCGACAATACTTATGCAATCAAGCTGGCTAAGAATCCTAGATTCCATGATCGAACCAAACACATCAACACAAAGTATCATTTGATTCGACATCATGTAGAAGCCAAGACAGTCCATCTTCGACATTGTTCCACAAATGATCAAGTTGCAGACATCTTCACCAAAGCGCTTGGACGAGAAAAGTTTGAAAGGTTCAGAAACATGCTCGGACTTACGAACACCCCTTCGGATTAAGAGGGGGATTGTTAGAATATAATCCGTTAGGGTTATATAATGTAAATAAATAAATAAATAGAGAGTAGGAAGCCAAACAGGATGAGCGGAAGGTGAAACCCAATCGCCATGTGATTTGTATAAATATAGGCATTTGCATTTGAATAATTAATCAATCGGGAGTTATTACCAACACTATTAAAGAGTGATGAATTGTCTAAGATGCAATCTCTTAGTGAAGCACTCAATAAGAAGGTTCATAAATTCAAGCAAGAAAAGAATAATAAAGAAAAGTAGGAAAAGGACAAGGAAATGGAAGAATTGAAAAATAAGGACGAAGACATGTTTATATTACGAAACCTTAAAAAGAAATTCTTGATGAAATAAATAAATTGAAAGAAGAAAATAAGCATTGTTAAAAATTGTAAAAAAAAAGATCTTAAATGAATACACTACCAAATGACTTGAAGAGAAAATCCGCAAGAAAGTTAAAGTAGCCTTAAATATTGAGAATTTAAAATCATAAATGCAATATAGAATTAAACTTGTAATAATTTGATATATGACATAATATTGTGGTTTCAAAAGAAGAAGGAATACAAGATTGAATAAGACATGGAAAATTTAAGGATGAAATTTTGTTTAAGGACAAAATTAAGGGGCCCCGAAAGTTGACTAGCGGTGCCCAAGTTTTGGCCATAATACTACTCATCGAGCCTAAGGAGAAGAATAAATTGAGGATAACATAATTAATTAAGAAATTGTGCACCAATATAGTCTATTGTTTTGGAAAACTCATCTTATATAAGGCACAATTTTGTAAAGGGTTGTGTTGGTTGATATTGTTGTTGTTGAGTGATTAATCTAGTAGCATTGATGTGCATCTTTGGTTTCTTTTGAGAGATGTGTATGAAATCCCTTGCAACAATATAAATATTAGAATGCATAATTTAAGGTGTTGAGTTGTGATGTTTTACCACTTTATGAGTAATGTTTCTGTGAATAAATGTATGGAGTTTATGCTAGTGAATGTAAAGTATTCCTTGAATGACAAATGTAATAAATTTTAGAGCTGACTGAATATTACGTTAAGTCAAATGGAATCACCCCTGTGTATGTAGACCTAATTCAAGTTCAGTGTAATTTCCTATGTGCATCTTGGGTGAGACCTTACTCTTCTTATAGGGTATAGAGAATTTCAGTGCTTATGAGGTTTTTATTGGTCGTTTATTTTGAGCCTCTTGTCTAATAGACTGTAGCCAACGGGTAGGAAATTTTTTTATATGATTGTTACTTTTAAAAAGAAAATTATTTAGCCCCATAATTATTTAAAAAATTATTTCTATAACTATTAGGCCAAGATTTTTAGGAGAGATAGGGATTGGAAATGGTTTTCGACCATGGTTTTTAGAAAAGAGGAGCTTGAGAATGGTTTTATCCGATGGTTTTAAGAACAAGGGGCTTGAAAATGGTTTTCACCCTATGAATTTAAAGTTAAGAATTATATTTTCTCCATTTTTTGGGAATGAAGATTTTATTATTAGCCAATTACCCAATTTGTTTAACTAATGGTTATATTAAAATAATCTTTTTTCTTTGTATTTAGTATAAATTATTGTTTCATTTATATATTTTCCATATATAATTATCGATAAATTGCATAAATGAAAACTAAAAGAAATATTTATTCTCTCAATTGGTATTTATTTGTAAATAAGTGACCAAAATGTTAAATAAATATTTGTCTTCCACTTTTATTGTAATCTAGTACTTTGTTTGAATTTTAGTTGCAATTTCTACTGGGATTTTCCCAAGATTAAGAAAAAAATGTTTATTTGTTTAGGTAGTTGCATTGCTTAGGTATTATAATTTAGATGAACCACTCAATAACTTAAATACAATGTCAAATTCAATGAGAAATTGGTCTCATACACTGATTATGCCTTCCGAGGTAAAAATATTTCGTTTTGTTAAAAGTTTGTTTTCATCACTCAATAACTTAAAAATAATGTCAAATTCAATGAGAAATTAGTCTCATACACTAATTATTCCTCCTGAGGTAAAACTATTTCATTTTCTTAAAAGATTGTTTCCATTCCTCTTCAAGGTATTACAAACTGAGAATCATGTAATGTATTGCTTCTTTGTCAAATTATTTTTAACTTCTTATATTTTCTAATTTTTAAGGTTCTATAGTTCTCACGTCAAGCTTTTGAAGCTTTTAGCGGAATTCTCTACATTTGACATAACAGTATGTTAAATTATTTTCTTACTGATATGATCATCTAAAAGAGTGTGAATCTATAGGATATGTTTTAGTAATTATATGAGTGATTAAATCAAAATAGTTATTTATAAAATATTTGAAGAAGGTACAATGATACTAAATGAAAATAATTAAGGTGTAGGTTTTAATATATTTTAATTTAACTACTTACATTATCTAGTAGATTGCTATGGTATTTTTTATAAAACTCAACTAGAAGGATTATTTGGAAAATTGTTGTAGTAACATTGATAATATTTAACTTAATGGTACTAACAATTTCAAGAAATCATTTAGTAAAATTTATGTGGTAAAGAATCTATAGGTAAAAAATTGAATGATGAGATTTCTACTGAGAAAAAATATGAAAATATCCATCATTATGTTAATCTACTTTTTACTTTGCCTTCATTTTTTCTTTGTAAAATAACAACTTAATGAATTTATTTAAACCTTGGAAACTACATTATTGTTACATACTAAATTAAATTGTTAGATTGTATTTTTTCAACATTAACACTATGTATTATTTCTCACATAAATACTCTATAAAACATAAATGTATCGATGTATTATTCACATGTGCTTAAATTTACTATTACATTATTATAAATTTATAGTATTTCATAAAAATAATTGATTGTTAGAATTGGAGATGCTTGTATTACTTCTTTTCAAATTAGATATATATGTGTATTGGAGATGCTTAAAAAATAACATTTTTCTAATATTTAATTTCTTACATTTTTCTAATATTTAAAAGATTATAATTATTTAAATTTCAAATTATTAAAAATAAGTTGTAAATAAGGCTAACTTTATTTTGTTTAAATTTATTAATTTGTTTTGTTTTGTAATTCTAATCATATTCATATACATATAATTATTTATTTATACAAAAGTATCAAACCGAGAAAGAATAACTTTACTTACGTGTGATCAATTTTTAAATATTAAAAAGAGAAAATATACCATCTTTAAATTTTATATGGAATAAATTTGCAAAGTAGCATTATTTTAAAGTCCATAATTTTAGAAAATATATGGTGTGAGTGAATCAATATCAAATTGTTTTAATCAAGTATTGTCTCTATGAAGTGCATGATAATGAAATCCATTGAGATAATTTAGATCTACAGCAAGATCTAGGAGCCTAAGAGAATCTCACAAATCGAATTACATGCAAAAACCAACAAAAATACATGAAAGAGGAACAATTTTACATACACAACGTGAACAGAAACTGGATATTATTTGACTGTATAACATGTGAATATGTTAAGAACAGGTTTATATTACATTTGGTTCAATTTGAGAGGATTTTGAAGCCAAATCTGAGTGTACATGTGAAAATGGCCAAATTGGCCTCAATCCCCCCTAGGTGTGCCAAACTAGCTCCAAATCAGCCCCAAATGGTCACGAATGGTGGTGTGGGGGTGGATGAAGTGTGACGGAGAAATGATGACTCCTTGGCATGCATGGGTGTGCAAAATAAGGTGAGTGGGAGTCTCATGGTGGGCATTAAACACTCCAATAGTCCAAAAATGGGATAAAAACACCCTTAGTGCTCCTAGTCAACCACAATTCATAAAAACAAGGAATGGGAGTGGACATGTCATAAATGAGGGGGTACATGTGGATTTTTACTTGGCTGGAGTGCTCCTGTAGGTGTGAAAGCATAAAAATATCTAGTTATTATGCTGGATTAACTTCACTAAGTCTAAACCATAGCATATTACTACATAAATGCAAATAAAATTGACTAAGGATTGATACTAAGGTACTAAGTGGTGGATTAATGTTCTAACACCCCCCCTTAACCATAACTTAGTAAAAAGCATCAAAATGTTATGGGAGGCCTTGGCAACAAAGGCTCAAGTCACCTCAATAGAAATAGAAATTTATTTGTCCATGTAAAAATGAGGAAAAGAGGAAAACCTAATGGGACAAAACCTCCCATCAAAAATGGACATGGGACTGAAAACCTGCAAAAAATAGTAGCAATCATCGTACATCACTCACTCCAAGAAAATATCTCAAGTAATTGAAGGTCTTCTCAGTAAAACTCTTGGTGAATATGTCAACAGTTTACTCAGTGGATGGGAAATACTGCAAAGAAATCACTCTGTCATGCACTAAGCTCTAGATATAGTGCATATGGATCTCTATGTCCTTTTTTCTCTACCTCTGAACTGTATCAGTATATATCTTTATGTCACTTTGATTATCCACCCAAATTTTAGTAGGAGAATCAAATGCAACAACAAAACTCTTGAAGAATTCCTTGCAACCAAACACACTGTGTGGTTGCATTCACTGGTCCCTTGTATTTGTCCTGTGCTGAAGAAAGAGAAATTGTGTGATGTTTCTTGATATGCCACCAAATAGGACCTTCATCAAGCATGAAAAAAAACCTGAATTGGACTTTCTTTCATTGGCATCTCTAGCCCAATTCAAATCAGAAAATCCAACTAGTTCAAGTGAAAAACAAGCTCCATAGTGTACCCCAAAATTCTTTGTTCCTTTGGCATATTGGAGGATATTTTTGGCTCCATTCCAATGGATCTCATTTTTTTTTTGCATGCACCTTGCTAAAACACTAACATCATAAGACAAATCAGTTCTGGTATGTGTAAGGTACAACAAAATACCAACTAGCTGTCTATACAATGCATAATCTACCAAAGGAGAATCACCAAATTCACTTAGTTTTATGCTAGAAAGAAAAGGGCTCTTGGCTTCCTTACAATTATCCATATTTAAATTTATTATCAGTTCTTAATCATACTTAGGTTGTCTCAGCATGATGTCTCTTTCATATTGCTCAATTTTCAATCCTAGAAATTGTTTTAGCAATCCTAGATCTGTCATTGCAAACTCACTGTGTAGGGATTCCTTGATTGATCCAATTTGGTTTTTGTATTTCCCTTTAATTAAGAGTTCATATAAATACAGTACAATATCCTGCAATACAACATAAATTTGCTGCAAATACACATTTTGATCATATTTTCATCGAAGGAAACCAATTGAGAGCAAGAAACTATCCATTTTTGCATACCAAGCCCTGGGGGCTTGCTTGAGCCCATAAATTGATTTCTTCAACCTAAAAACAAGTGAAGGATACTATTGGAAACATTCATGTTTCTGTATGTACATATATTCCTATATTTCACCATGTAATAATGCATTCTTGACATCCATATGGTGTACTTGTCAACCTTTACTAGCTGCAATTGCTAGAACTAGTCTTATTGAATCCATCTTTGAAACCGATGCAACGGTTTGGGTGTATTCCAAACCATGGAATTGAGAGTAAAACTCAGAAACCATATGCAACAATTTTTGTTCGAAATACCTACTTACAGTGCATAATATTCCTCTTCGGAGGAAGGGAAACCAATTCCCATGTTTCATTCTCTTGGAGAGAATTGAATTCATCTTGCATGGTTGATTTCCACCTTGAATCATGACAAGATTCCTGATTTTATTGTGGATCAGA
The DNA here is from genome assembly GCA_001517045.1 of Pseudotsuga menziesii. Lineage (NCBI taxonomy): Eukaryota > Viridiplantae > Streptophyta > Pinopsida > Pinales > Pinaceae > Pseudotsuga > Pseudotsuga menziesii. The sequence continues at coordinate 267,823 of LPNX011013662.1, read as the reverse complement.
TCCAATCATCATATAACAATGCTCAACAAGATAAATTTCACTTGCATAAGAAGCATTGTGAAATTGGGATCTTGTCTTCCTAGGCTCTAGGGGATTTGCTATCAATTCCCCTGTAGCTTGTATGATTTTCTCAGCCCATTTGGGCCTTGAAGGTGAGTCATATACAGAAATGTCATATTCATCCATTTCATTATCAGAAATATCAGAAAAATCATAGCTTGAATAATTACTTACTTCATCATGGTGTTGGGGAGAAGAGAATTCCCCTAGCGCAAGCTCAAAATCTGGTATGATCTCCTCTTTGAATTGCACACTCCTCTCAATGAAAGTATTGAGTGTGGATGTGTCCAAGATATTATAAAACTTTGTGTCCCCATCATATCTAATCATGATACATTCCTTTATCCATGGCTGAAAATCCTTCCTCTTTTCTGATGGAATTTGAGCCCATGCTCTTGATCCAAAAATTCTTAAATGTGAGACATTTGGTTTATGGCCAAACCATGCCTCGTAGGGAGTTTTTCATTTGACTGATCTGGAATGACCAGTTCTATATATATTCAGCACAATTGATATCCTAATCCCATATCTTGGGACTTAGATCCCTTTCCTCAATCATGCATGTGGCCATTTCTTTGAGAGCCCTTTTTTCCCTCTCTGCCATACCATTTTGTTGTGGTGTGTAGGGGACTGAATGTTGCATTTGAATGCCACATTCCTCACAAATATGATGAATATTTTTATTGACATATTCTTTACCATTTTCATTCCTAAGTATTTTTATCCTATTCCCACTTTGGTTCTCCACTAAGGCCTTCCAAATCCTCAATTGTTCAAATACTTCAGATTTTAATTTTCGGAAGTATACCCAGAAAAATCTTCAGTAGTCATCAATGAAGGTAAGTACATACCTTGATCCTCCATAGGAAGAATTGGGATAGGAACAATGAGGTCTGAATGTACCAATCCAAGTTTTTTTTGCTCTCCTTTCCTTTCTCTTATCATAGTTGTGCTATGGATGCTTCCCAACTACATAGCCAATGCAAGCTCCATTTGAAGATTTGATTGAAGGAAGCCCCTCCACCATCTCATCCTTATTCTGTGCTTGAAGACACTTGTAGTCCATATGTCCAAATATTTCATGCCATATCTTGGAGGTGTCATTGGCACAAGAGAGGAGTTCTTTCCCTCTAGAATTAGGAAGAAAATTTGATAACTTATACATCCTTTCTTGGTGTTCTGCATACCCAATTGCCACAACTTGGTTGGAGGATATTTCTGCTATCTCTACTAAGTCAGGAGTAAATATTACTCTCTTGGATTCTCCTGTATTGGTAATTTGGTACACCGACAACAAATTTGGTGCCAAATTTGGTACATAGAGAACATTACTGAAATATCCATGCTCCAAGTCTATCCTAGCAATTCCTTTGGTTTGGATTTCAGAGTCATCTCCCATTCGAATAATTGGGGCACTATTCGAATGAATAGAGGAGAAGAGCTCTATGGTGGAATCCATATGTATAGATTCCCCTGAATCAATAATGAAGGTTGAGGAATTAGAAGAACCTACTACCAAGGCATGACATTTCTCCTTTTTGTCTGAACTTGACATGCCATCTTTCTTCCTTGCACCATCTGGGACAGGGATGTTATTCTTCTCCAGCAGTTGTGCCATATAATCAATGGTTTTATTCATGCAAGAGATCTCTAGATTCCATCCATTATGGCAATATGTGCATTTGGTTTTACCCTTCCCTTTCTTTTCCTTATCCTTAGGAGGATTCAAACCCCCATCACTATTTTTGGGTTTATCAGGATTCCTTTTCTCTGACTGCTTCAAATTATTTTCCTTCTACTTTCCCTTGGAGGCATTCAAAACACCCATGGCCAAATCTTGATCTCTGGTATCTTTGATGGTTCCCATTTTCACTAGTTTGTCCTGCTCATGGGTGAGGGTCCTCGCGAAGCTGGCTAGTGTTGGCATTTTTCAATTTAAAAGTGTCAATTTGTCAGAATGGAAGGTGCTTACAAACATTTAAAATTTTCGGCCTAAATTTGAAAGGATGGATAGTATTAGTTGATCCTCCTTCTTCTCAATTCCACATTGCTTCAGTTGAAATACTAGAGACTTAAACTCTTGGATGATTTCAAAATGCAATAGGATCAGGCTTATGAGCTCGTTTTCAAGTTGATTGTCCTCTCAATTCATTAGTTTTCCCAAAGAGAGATTCTAGTTTAACCCAGAATTCATTTGGGGTTTTCAAACTGTCAACATGAAAAAATATTTCTCTTGAAATACTCAGGCATAGAAATCCAAAGGCTTCATCAAGTCCATTGAAGTACTTAGACTTCTCTATTGCAGAGTTTGGCCCCACTTCTATACCCATGGTAACCCTATAGAGACCCTTAGATCTCAATTGGATGACCATTTATTCCTTCCATTTGAATAAATTGAAGGGGGTGAGTAATATGTGGTTATGCTCCATCTCTGCTTGCACTAGTGGTGATATTTTGCTTAAAGTTCCTACAAAAACACTCAATTTTATTCTGAAAATCTCTCAAAATGCAGCTCAAACACTCAATATTGATATGCAACTCTAATAATCTCTGATACCATTTGATAATTTTTTATCTACAACAATATCTAGGAGCCTCATAGAATCTCATGTATCGAATTACCTGCAAAAACAAGCAAAAAAACATGAAAGAGGAACAATTTTACATACACAGGGTGAACAAAAACTGGATATCATTTTACTGTCTAACATGTGAATATGTTAAGAACATGTTTATATTACATTTGGTTCAATTCTATAGGATTTGGAAGCTAAATCTGAGTGTACATGTGAAAATGGTCAAATTGGCCTCAATACCCCCTAGGTGGGCCAAACTAGCCCCAACTCATCCCCAAATGGTCACGAATGGTGGTGTGGAGGTGGATGAAGTGTGTTGGAGCAATGATGACTCCTTGGCATGTGTTGGTCTGCAAAATAAGGTGAGTGGGAGGATCAAGGTGGGCATTAAATGCTCTAATAGTCCAAAAATGGGCTAAAAACACCCATAGCGCTCCTAGTCAACCAAAACTCCTCAAAATAAAGAATGGGAGCACACCTATCATAAATGAGGGCACACATGTGGATTTTGATTGAGATGAAGCGCTCCTGTATGTGTGAAAGCATAAAAATATCTGGTTATTATGCTAGATTAACTTCCCTAAGTCTAAACCATAGCATATTATTGCATAAATGCAAATAAAAGTGACTAATGATTTAGAATAAGTTACTAAGTGGTGGATTATTGTTCTAACAACCATGTATTTAACCATTTTGAGCTGACAAATAGACATTGTTAAACAATGTAAACAACTTTGTTTTGATATCCAATTCTAGTTATCGTAGATAAATCTATTGTATTAAATGCATCCAATGCAATGTTAAGATTCCTTGCACATATTCATATATGTGTGTGTGTATACATTATAAATATTGATAGAGGATTCATATGACAACAAGATAAAAATCACATACATTTTTTTCTTAGAAAATTAATTTGAATGAATTTTTTTTTTATCAGTTCAATCACTTTCATTAAGTATCTAACATTAATGTTTATTTTCTAATGTAATAATTATCAATTTATAATTTTTAAATTTTGTAGATATAAAATAAACATATGTATAATATAAAATAAACATATGCATAATATATTGATAAAATATTTGTATGACAATGATATAAAATTTATGTAAAGTCATTTTCACCAATTTTCATTTCAAGACAATGATACATTTTTTAAGTTTCGCCAATTATATGTGTTTTAGGATTTGAACAAAAAAATCATATATTTAATTTTAAAATTTATTTTAGTAAATTATATTTTTAAAAATATAGCTATCCATTTTGAAATGAAATTTGAAACCAATAAAATATTGTACAAAATATTTGTTGACCCAAAAATTCAAAATCATATTCCACATTAATAAAAAAACATATATTTTTCTCTTAATTAAAAACTAAAATGTAAATAAACAAATTTAAAAAATTATAATTATAATGCATTAAAGTTTTACTTTATATTTAGCAAAATACTTAAGATGGTTTATATTTCATTGAAAGATTTGACAATAGTTTTACAAAGCTTTATAATTATGTTAAAGATTCATTACATATTTACAACATTTTATAATTTATAAAAGATTCTTCTATATTTAAAAGATTTTATAATTCTATGAAAGATTCACCAATATATTCTATGCACATTTTATATTATTGATAAAATAGACTTCATTATTTCCGATGTATCATGGGGATTCACCCATTTATTATACATATAAATTTATGGGAGATTATTTAAACTTTTCCTTGGAAGAATACCACCAAACAATACTTGAAGTCAAGTTCTAGCTTTAGGATGTACATGTCAAATATGATGGTATTATCTCAAAGGATAAAGTGATCAAATACCAAACATAGAGGATAAATACATGTGTGGAGAATGATGGGAAACTATCAAATGTTGTGAAATATTGTGATCACTACAAGATATCACAACTAGATATAGAAATCTTATGAACAATGAATGCTTGAAGAAAAGGAATTAGAAAGTAAATAGAGAGAAAATGTTGGAGCAAAAAATTTGTAATCTCATTCAATAATACATTATTTTATTAAATTTCAAATAATGATCAAGGTTTCACATATAGGTAATTCAAATTCATAAACAAGACAATTTGAATCATTCACTAGTGCATGAAGACCTAGTTGAGATTAATTCAAAGCTCAAATTCTCTTAGTTAGGAATGAAATCTCTCAAATATGAGTTAAATAGATCATAACTAACCCAATACGGAGAGTGGAGGCTTAGTTACCTAAAATCAAGGATCTAATCCATCCATAATATGTTAAAAAAAAGTGAAGGCGAGTGTTATCTTACCTTGAAGGAGGGTGTTTTCTTTCAAAGTATTTGAGTCAAAATTGGACCATTGCAATAATTAGACTAAGATCTAAATCCTATAGGTGAGGGATTAATGCTAACGAGAGGGTAAATATTATATAACATCCCCTCGTAAGCCTAACTTGGTGAAATTGATGCATAATAAAATGGGTCATCGTAATTTTAATCCATATTGGGTACCCAAGTACATAAAAAATCCCCTAAAGTGGGAAAAGAGAGAAAACCCATTGGGAAATATCCAACCCTAAAAACATAATAGTGTTAACTAGACTTTGATAGTTGTCTTAAGACATTATCATTCTCTTATCCACATGCTTCCAACTTTGATCGATACGTCCTCTTACTTCGTGCAAGTCTCCAAACAAGGCGTAGTGGGAATGGCTTCTAAGGTTGTCTCTTCATCATAGATTGATATTCCTCATTTATGTTATTGTTCAAATATGTATTTCCTTCTTCTTAAGAAAAATACTATGGATCTACTATATTAACCATCTAGCTATGTGACTGTGACCACACTGTATTTGTTGGATAAACAACTTGAAAACTTGGTTCATGAAGAGTATGTTGTTCCAAAAGTGGTTTGGTTGTTGGATATACAACATCTTAATAAATGTTTACAACTTATACATGCAAGTCTGAAATAGTCTACTATATGTCTATTACATAGCTAATTGCATTACGTTTTGCATGAAGGGTATGTTATACCCAAAGTGGTTTGATTTCTAGATCTGAAACAACCTATTCATCAACGTCAATAGATTTAACGTGTAAATATTAAATGTTACCCAAGGTTATTGAAGATACATCAATTATATATTCATCAATAATAACTTGATCTTTATCAACTTCTCACTCACACGAATGGTGAATCAGAAATAGTGCATCATCTCTAAGAACTTGATTTATAACAATTTCTCCCTTAGTTGAATGTTTTATTTGAACCGATGCATTTTCCCATTAAGATAGAAGTGTGTGATTCAAAATATATGGATAAGTATTGGATAGCTATTGGGCTCAAATTGTTAAGATCATTCTCTAGTTGGTGTCTTGCTTCCAATAAAACAATTTTCTAGGATTTCTATAATAAATTTATTAAGATTGGTTAACCTTCTATGTAGGAGTTAATAAAATACATCTAGGCATACGATTCAACCTATCAAGTTTGGGAATCTAACTTCTCCAAAAGCTAAAATAATGGGGGATATAGTAGACCTACATTTGAAATTAGACAAACTCAATGAAATCCAAAAATTGTACAATCCAGGGAATGCAGATATGATGAAAGAAATTCACAAAAAACATAACAAACTAGAAAAACAATCACCCAAAATCATAGTGAACTAGAACAAAAACAAATAAAACTAAAAAAAATTGTTAACAAAATTCATAATGAACTCAAGGAGCTCATATAAAATTATACAACCACCATGAGAATCATATAATATGTATATATGTCTTTGATGAATCTTTCACGGAATTATAAAATCTTGTAAAATCTAGGATAATCTTTCACAAAATTATAAGGTCTCATAAAAACGTGAAGAATATTTCATATAATTATAAAACCTTGTTAAAGTCTAGTCGACTCTTCACTAAATTGTAAAAACTTCTAAACTTTTTCACTAAATATAAAATATAAATTTTAATGTATTACCATTATAAATATTTAATTATCTTTATCCATATTTTATTTTTTAAAATAAAAAAGACATTATATGTTTTTTAATTAATGTGGAAAATGATTTTGAAATTTCAATTTGAAAATATTTTTTATGATATTTTATTGGTTTTAAATTTAATTTGAAATTGAATAGTATATTGTCAAAAATATAATTTACTAAAATAATTTTTCAAATTAACTATCTGAAAATTTTATATTTTTCAAATTCTAAAATATATATAATTGATTAATTTTTTTCCTAACTAAATTTCAAAATATTTGATTGTGTTGAAATACAAATTGATGAAAGTTAATTTACATGACTTTTATAAACTGCATGACTTTTATAATGTACATGACCTTTATATTTCCATATTTAAAAATTATAAATTGATTATCATTACATGGGAGAGAAACTCCATTTTGAAGACATAATGAAAATGATTTCAAAGTACTTACAATCAAATAAATTTTCTAAGATAAAAAAATTATATTGTCGTCATATGTGTCATTTATCAATGTTTATACATATATATGCATCCATATATGTAGAGGTGTATAGAATCTCAACATTGCATTTGATGCATTTTAGATACGAAAAAAAGGTTGTTTATGATTTTAATAGCCTATATTTGTGGGCTCGAAGTGGTTAAAAGAATGCCTTTTATGATCATGAAATTCAAAGAGACAACACTTTATTAAAACAATTTCACATTTGGTGCAATCATGCCATAATTTTTCTAAAATTCCAAAAGACTTTAAAATAATTTTACTTTGCAGATTTGTTACATTAATAAAGTAATCGATATCAAATTTTTTTAAAAAAATATCTTTATAATATTTTTTTCCTTCTTCGAAAGCTTTGTATATTTTAAAAAAAATGAGCTCATGTATAGTTACTCTTCTAGTAAGTTCAATAGTTGTTTAATAAGAGAAAGTTACTCTTACTTGCAACTTATTTTTAATAATTTAAAAATTAAATAATTACAATATTTTATATATTAAATACATGTTAATGTTTTTACACAGGAATAAACTTTGCTCACCAAAAACATATGCAGTCGAGTAGAGAATAATGCATGCAGAGACCATCAACACATAATGTGGAAAAAAATTCTAATCCGATTGTATTCATATAGTTGATAGATATTTGTACATAGAGATATGGTTGGAGGTTGTAACTAATTGCAATTAATTAGTCATTTAATTTTCCATTACATAGCATGTTAATGTATGATGACAATTAGGTCTCGAAGGGTCCCTTCAACATCTACCTTGCACCAAAATTATTCTTCATCCCAAAGAAAACATGTAGAAACAACTATTACTTAGGCTTCTTCATCATCTATCTTCAATCTCATAATAGTCAATCGAAGCCTCACTCTTTAATCAACCTGCTAGTATTCATCTTATTTGGACCAGGGACTTAGGTCTTTTGGCTCTTCATTCTACACCATTTCTTTAACTTTAACTTATGAAGTCACAACCCAGGATTTGATTCTACAGTTTTTCACCGAGGGGCCCAAGGGGCTCGATTGATTCAAGTGTTATTTACATCATCATATTTATCATTCAGTAAGATGTCTTCTGCTTGAATGTCAGTTTCATCATCTTTCTGTGGCATTAGGATTTTAGAATTCCTGCAAGGTATTGTGATGCCTACCTGCTCATGGTTGAATTTTAACTTGAATTTCTTTATTGACAAGAGTCGGTTAGGGACCAACTTACATTACAAATATGGAGGGGATTTTATACATTAAAAAGGACTCATGTTTCATCCCCTCTTGAAAATTTAAATTAGAGTCACTTATAGGAATTCATGACTCGATTGAGTCAATGTAGACTCAATCAACTAGAAGAATTAGACACATAACTTCAAGTACATAATCGACCATGTTTTAGCATTGATGATATTTAAATCGACCATACTTTACAACCCCAATATCATCGACCCAAAAAGTACTATTGATCACATTTATAAACAAAATACTTCTCTTTTTCAACTCATGGAAGGTGGACTAGTTCCATCTTGATATGATTGACTTAATATTATTTTAACAACTTATGATAATAAATTTTAAGTCCTTCATATATTATTTCCATAATAACTAACACTTCAAATATTATAAATAACTATTTATCAAACATAATCATATAAAAGAGATTAATAAATAGTGCACTTTGTATTAACAATGTCATTTGACGTAATGAGAAGTGGTGTATCAAGTCAGGGACTTGTGTTGTATAAAGTTAAGGAAACTTGTGGTGTATCAAGTTAGGGACTTGTGTTGTATCAAGTCAGAACATTATGTTGTATCAAATTCCTATCTATGTCCTCATGTGTTGAGGTGGGATGACTATACTATGATATTTTGTTGTATCAAGATTGGAATCTTGTATCGTATCGAGATTGGAGTCTTGTGTCGTATAAAGACTATAGACTTGTGTTGTATCAATGTCTAGAACTGTGTGGTATCAAGTCATGATCCCAATCAAGTTTTCATTTAGGTGTACCTCCATTTGTTTAGGTGGTTATACTATGTGTTGTATTACTGTTCATGGTCACTAAGTTATTTAGGTCTCCTTTCTGGATTAGATACCCCTAGAATGAATTACTTTAGCATATGAATATCTGACTAAAGGTAATATATATGATCATCAATATGGAATAATTATTCTGAGTATGATACGAAAAGATGGATAAATAATTAATACACATATGGACCATGCAGTAATTAATTAATGATAATGAGATAACCATAGAGAAAGAGAGAGCATCCAAATTTCCCATGCACATCTCCAATGAACTCCAATTGTAAAGGCTTCAGTAAAGAATCAGTTGTAAATAAAGAATGTTTCAGTTAAATAAAGGAACCTCTCATTGATTCATGCAAAGTGTTTGTGCATGGATGGCACTAAGTGTGAAGCACTAAAGACAATATGTTATCCTCCTAACTTGGTGTCCATGCAGTCAATTCACATTAATTTCAATATGTTCACATTCAATTCAGTTAGTTCACATTCATTTCAGTTAGTTGAAATTTAGTTCAAATTACTGAAAATCTAGTTAAAGCTAATTATGGAAGGAGGGCACATATATTGTAATGTCCCCCTTCAAAAAATTGCATAGAAGGGAAATTCTCACGTGGAGTAGCAGCTTGGCTATTGGTTTGAGAAAGAAAACCAACCTTCACTTATTTCAATTCATCTTTGCAGAGCAGTGTTCCAGTTTCCTATATGGGAGACCTTTCAAGAGATGGATTCAATTTTCACATGCTTGGTTTTAATGGAATTTCATCATAGACATTTGATACCATGCATGTATTAGGATCATAAGGGACCCTGGGATCATTTTTGGTCCCATTGGTGTCAATTGTGGGGGCAACAAGCAGCATTGGAGACTTAGTCACCACTTGAGAAGATTATTGTAATCATAGTAGTGCAGCAGCAAGCATGGTGGTTCCTCTATGAAATTTATTGGAATCTTAAGAAGCTAAAAGTTTGGTAACTTAGTACCAACTTCAAAGAAATATACAGAAGCAAAAAGGGGTGAAATTTCAGAAACGTTTTCCAAAATATGGAGTTAAAGATTATTTGCACAAATTTGGTTTTTATGTATTTTATTAATCCTTTTGGTGATGTTATAGGATATATCAATATGCACAATCGACATATATTTACTTTTGGGAACACAAAATTGCAATACATGAGTGCCACTACTTAAGTTCCATCTAAAGAAAATCAATGAGCATAACCATAATAGAGCACTTGGTACAAAGGAAAGAATACCAAATGAGGATGCCACTTGGGAATATAAAAAAAATGTTGCAGCATACAAGTTTGGAATTTCTTGAGGACAGGCAATCTTTTGTGGGGAGGACTATAATGTCCCCATTTAAATAATTATGATAGCAGGACAATTCCATCAATCCTACTAGTTCCCTAGGTTGGATCGATACATTTGGAATTTAAATGAGGGAGCTAATAAATGATGTTAAGAGATTAGAATGGAATAAATATTTAATAATGGATATTATTAAATAAATACAATAAAAAAATTAAGTGGCAATGGAGCATGGAGACACATGGAGATTATGGGGCCTAGACAGGCTAGTATTTTTGTGCCACATGGCATCCTCCTCTTGCAATTTCGAATCCATGGGAGGCCTAATGTTCTTAGATGATTTAGAAGGCTAATACACTTGGAAAAAATCCTCATAGGTTTAATTGGGAAGTAAATGTAAATTCCATGGGAGAGGAAGAGTCAAATGGGAGCTTCTTGGACACTTGGGCTAGATTCCCTAACATCTATGGCATCTATGACACCAATGATGAATATGCTATGAAATTTATGACATATTTCAGAACTGAAGGATGAAATATGACCATTATTACATGTTAGGTAGAAATATATCATCCAATAGGGAGTTCATGTGACTTGGGGAAGCTCAATGGGTTCCCACTCGAATTGGGGGAAGATGGAAGGATAGGAAAGGGAGGACACTTGGAAAATCTTGAGCACACACCCTAATTAGAATTGGATTGAGTTTTTGGATGGATTGGTAACCTTATAATGCTAATTATGTTTATAAAATACATGGATTGATGAAGAGAAGGTATTTTTATCATTTGAGAAATTTGCATTTGTGAAGAGAGAGAGCTCGTAGATGACTAGTTTCTTGCCTTAGCCAGCTTCGAGGGTGAAAGATTCCCATCCAAGTTGGTGTGTGGAAAGTCCATTCAGGTATTTCATGGAGATTTAATGGAGTTTTTATTTTTATTTTTAATCTACAAGTAAGCTCGTGTTTTCTTCTAGTGCAGCGCATTCTCTCAACCATTTCTAGTTTTTATTGCATATTCTTGCTCATGGAGGGATTGTGCACTGGGTGAGATTTTGTACTCTTTGGAAGAGATTATAATGGTACATTTATTATTGTAGTAAGATTAATATACTATGTTATTCATATTCATAAATTCTCAATTTGAAATGCCAAATGGTTGTGTGTAAAAGTGATTATTAATGAGCAAACAATGACCATTTCCCCACTATATTGATGTATGCCATTGAATGATGACAATTTTGAGATTATCATGGTATATTTATGATTGTAATAATATTAATATATTATTTTATTCACCTTCATAAATTTTTAGGTCTAAATACCAAATGGTTGCATGTAAAAGTGATTATTAATGAGCAAACAATGACCATTTCCCCACTATATTGATGTATGCCATTGTAATGTTGATGAGTTGGAATGAAATAACTTTTATATGATATATTTATGATTAATTGACTACCATGGATTAGTATTATAATTTTAATGTCCAGCACTTAAGCATTTGATGTCATCTTACTCAGTTTATTTGCATTTGGAGAAGATTTAGTGCCATTTCCCCAAGGGCCGAACTAGTGATTTTTTAGCTGTTTTTGAGAGGGTTATAAAATAATTTATAAAATTAATAATGATGCACATGAGACATTTATAATTTCACTTAAACATTATGTTCCTCTGTTCATAAATTTAGGTAGGTTTGGGAGCATTTGGAAAACCAATTTCAGCATTTACCATGGGGGAATTGGAACCCCAATTTGCTAGTGAAAACTCCTACCTTAGCCAGAATATTAAAAAAGTTTTCAGAAGTATTTGGAGGGTCATAATGTTTGCATGGAGGTATTTCTATTTAAGCTCATCCTTGTGTATGTGCTATGAATATGCTCCTAATAGTTTAGTTAAGCCTTCCATTCGCTACCTTTTGCGTGATAGGTGTTTTGGCTTGTTATTAAAGTGTTGGGAACTTGGAAATTTTTTTAATATTTCATATCCTTAGCTATATATCATTAGTGTTTAATCCAAATTCACAACAGTATCATATGCAGAATCACTAAAAGAAACAAAATCACAATATAGAAACATTATTTATCCTGGGAAACCCTCAAGGGGAAGAAAACCCAACAAAACTTCCTCTATATAATATGTATAAGATAAAACCCCGAACCATGTAGTATCCTCCTTGTTGGTCTCTCTCTCTCTCTCTCTCTCTCTCTCTCTCTCTCTCTCTCTCTCTCTCTCTCCCCTATGCGCTACACAAGTGAGTGAGTCTGTGTTCAAATGAGAAGCATAGTTCCTCTATTTATATTCTTTTTTTCAACTGACATTTACCCTAATCAAGTCGTCCCCACTAAACTGTCTGGGTCAACTTCACCTACGAAATCACAAAAAAATATTTTATTATATTCATTAGGGTACTATTTACCCAACTTACAATGGAGGATTTACCTCATGACTCTATGATGACCAATTACAATAATAAAATCCCGACAGAGGAATAGAACATCTCCTTGGGGTACATCAGTAAAATACATTTAAAATATCCTTTGAAATTACAATATTTCAACACTCCCCCTTAATGAGAAGGGTATTCTAGTGACAACAAAATAATCAACTATAGGAGTAACGAGAGAGAGCATCTTCAATAGTATCACTGTAACTTACATACATGAGTCACTCTATCTTCGAATTCAAGTCCTTGTGTCTATTCGATGTAAACCTATTCCTCAATCATACCATTGAGGAAGGTTGTCTTTACATTTATCTAGTGTAGATCCTGTTATAGGTAGTTTTTGTTTTCTATTTTTAGACCGTATGCTTGTTTTCAAAACATGGTTTTCTTATTGCTTTAAGATTCTGAGTTTGGTTTTTGAAATATTTTGATAGCATGATTATTTTTATTTTTTGATTTTATAAGTTTTCATTTTAAATTTACTTTACTTAGTTGTTTTCATACTTTTAATGGGATTATTAGGTGTATGTATTTCTGAAAGGTTGCATAGAGATATCATAAGGGTTAATCAAAGTTTGATTTCACAATTTAACCCTTTGTTTTTTAAGCCTTTTGTCAAAAAACATTAATCAGACATTCCTGTAGCGCAAAGGCAAAAAAAATGAACTAGAACACTACGTCAAGAAAGTCGTGGCCTTTAAAAAGTTGTAAGTTTGCTCATGATTTATCAAAATTGCAAATGATTGGAGTTTTCACATCTATAAAAGGAGAATGATACATGTATAAGCCTTAATAATCATTTTGAAAAGTGTTCAAGTTAAGCCAAGGATGATTCAGGAAAGTTGCAGCTGTCCTGAATTTGGGAAATAGAGATCCTTTAAAGCATAATGATAGTGCACAATGGAAGTAATTCAAATCTAGTTACGAATTTCTTAGTTGTATGAAATATTACAAAGATCGTGTTGATACCTAGTAGTCCGTGGTTGGAAGAGATTGTGAGGAAGGTAGTTACAGGTTTAGGGTTTGCAGAGTAAGTGATTGGCACAGTTGGGACAGTTGAAGACAGAGCTACAAAGGTTACTGAACACCTGGGAAAACAAGATAGCATATTTTTAGCAATTGAAACCATTATTGCGATAGGTATGCGACTAATTGCTGACATCATCCATGAATTCGGGTTTGCATTGACAGAAGAGTAGTGATGGGTGTTGACTAAGAACTGTATCAAGTTTAGGAAACCAATTTTTGCTCAATTATTAATCTATTCTGTCAATGAAAATTTTTACGAAATAATTTTCAGTTTTTTGAGGAAAATTTAGATCTAGGGTTCTAAATTTTCTCAACTTCTAGTTTTCTATTGAAATAATACACTTTCAAAATAGTTTGAACTATTTTCTGAAGGACAAACAGTTAAGGTTCATTACTGAAAATGAAGAGAAGTGGGAAGACAAAAAGGGCTGAGCCTTTAGACATGACATGGGATAAAACCTTTGCTAACTGTGCAAAATTGTTTCAAGAAACAAGATTCTTTGATGGTTAATTCATCCCCGGTAAATAATAAAATTCCAGGAACTGTTAGAAGATTCCTCATCTCAAGAAAATTTAAAAGAGGATGAAGACCTGTTTGAACAGGTAGAGAATAAGATAGAATATTCAGCAATTGAGAATCCTTCTCTAATGAAGAACACATTTAAAGAATATCCTATACAAAAAGCAGTGTACAAAGATTATTGAGAATTATGCTTTGATTTTTCTTGTTTTGGGTTATTTCAATTGAGTGCAGATCATGTGCTGATGGAGATGAATTTTAGAAAACAAAAATTGGTTTTTTTTCACAAGATACCCATCCACAAAAATATCTCTCATTTTTGTAACAGCTGTCAAGGTTTGAAATATTCAGTTTTATCTTTACAGCCTATTTTTCAGGGTTTTAAAATATTTAATATTTTCCTGTTTTAGTCTTCATCTTGTGGGGAATATTCTGATTGATTGGAAAATCATTTTTAAAAACCATGAGAGGTTTTTTTCCACTTCTGAATAATTCACAAAAACCTCTCTCAAGTTTTGCACAGCTATCTCATATCGAGAGATATGTGGGATTCTTGCAAACCTCTTTTTCAGAAACTCGCAAAATCTCCCAGAAATCTGATTTTGTTATTTTTAGCCAATTAGTTTTTAATATTTGAAAGTTGGTTAATGTAACTGCTAAGTAGTTACAAATTTGAACTAAAGAAGTGAATATGGAAATACTTCATAGGATCTTTGTAATGATATAAGGAGAGGAGACATACAGTGCAATGGGTTCGAATTTATGTACAAGGGGAGGCTTTCAAGCTACTGTTTACAGAGCTAAGTTCAGAAACTCTTATGTATTTTTTATCACTGATTATGATATATATGTAGGCTATAAGCCCATTTTACTCTATTTGCTGGTTTTATTTCTGATTTGTGTAATCACTCAGTTGACATATTCATTTCTTGTTTGAGTTATTATTCATGAAATGCGGATGAAATTTAGTATTGTGCTTATATTGTTTCTATTTTATGTTTCATATATTATGCCTCTCAATCCTTCATTGTTACATGATTTAGTGTTTATCTTAGCCTAATTAGGTTTTACCCTCTTGTTATCAAACTGTAAAACCAAAACCCTAAAAACCTTTTTTACTTAGTTTTATTTTATGAGATTGTGTTGGCTTGTTCTTTAGTAGTATGAGAACAATTTTTGGCACTAACATCTTTGGTGCTGTTGCCGGGGATGAATCTGAAGCATACTTTCCATGGGTTATTCATCATTCAACTAGTTTTGAGAGGTGGGCAAAACCAACAAATCATTAAGTCTACATTTCACCAAACAGTTCACAGTGGCTACTATGGGAGTTGGAACAAGAGGTACACCAACTTCACCATTACACTTGGGTGTCTTAGACCTGGAGCAAATTATGAAAGAATCTAGGAAAATTAAGAAGTCACAATCATCTCCAGCTTTATGTAGCTGTGATTAATTTGACCTAATGTCACCCTTTCCACTTTCCAAGGAGGAAAAACAAAATCTATCTTGACAAATCGATTGGTGACTCCACTAGTTCAAGATGCAGATTTCGAAGACCATGGAAGCCATTCTCGCTCAAAGGTTTTCACCTTTCAATTTTTCTGATGCTCCAAGTTTTCCAAATCCAGTACCTACTATGGATGTTTGGGGATATTGTCTTCCATGGTTTAGAGAAAGCAAAGAGGATAATCCTTTAGATCACCTTATCAGATTTCATCAATATATAGTTTAGTTAAATATACAACATGAAGATGTTCATGTATTCAATCAAGTAAGATCCACGAAAATGGTATTTTTCTCTTCCCTTTGCTAGCATTTCCTCACTGAAAGAATTCCACACATGTTTCCAGAAACATTGTAAGTATATGTTTTGACTTGAATTCTCTTTTAAATATTGTTGTGAGCAGACTGATTTTTATAATACAATTTTTGATTCAAAAAATCATGATGATAAGTATAATCAAGGATTCAAAACATGTCATGAAGAAGTTGTAGTTTCAAAATTTGTTGAAGACGAAGAAGTAACATTTTCAGATTCTGTTGTCAAGGAAGAATTCCATGATCATTACAATAATCAAGTTGTTGTTTTAAGTCAGGTTGAAAATGATTCTAGTGATGAGATCAACAGAGATAGTTTGGAATATTGTCATAATGATTTCAAGACTCTTAATAATCATTTGAATGCTAATCCTATTGAAGATCAATCTCTTTTTCAACAAACCGTTGAAAATCATTGTTGTGTTAAAGATAAGCCATGTATTGAAGAAAAACACAAACCTTCAGCATCATCATTTAAAATTTTCCAGAATGCTCCTCGTTATGATGAAGAGATTGGGGTTCTAAGACAAGAATTATGTGATGAATTATATTCCATTCCTTTTTGTTTTGATACTAAAATCAATGAAATACAAGATGTTGACATTTTCAACGTTATATCAGAAGTTTCTTATATTCATGGTTATGATAAATTTGTTTTTCAAAAACATTACCAAGATGCTCTAATTTTTTTATAAATATGATGATGAAATTGAAAAGAAAGACCCAGAAATGTGTGATGTGTGTGATATGGTACAATCTGATGAGCAAATTCATGAATTCATTGAATCCATTATCCTTGAACAACTGGAGCCAATATATGATACTTATCCATTTGAAGACAGTGTGGAAAAGGACATTTAGCTTGTTGACATTATTGATGATACTGTCCAAAAACTTCCAGAGCATATTCAGGTTGATCCTAATGTCTTTTATCGCCAATGTCTGGTTGATATTCATAGAACAAAACATTCTTAGGGACAATCTATCTTTTCATAGAACATGAAGAGGTAACTTTTGGAATTTTTTATGATCCAGTGGCAGATTATTTAGAGTCAACACTAAATTATAAATCTATTATCCTGAAGACACCATTTGATGAAAGTGAGTACAAGTTGCTAGATCTTTTCTCTTCATGTTTTCCAATATTTCTGATTATACATATATTTGAAGTTGGAAGCACGTTTTGGTGGGTTGATGAAATTTTTTCCTGGTTACATTGGAAATGGGATTACAATTTGATTCAGTAAATGGAAGGTTCATCAAATACTTTTACAATCTTTGAAGGAAAGAGATTTGAATTTCATTGTATATACCGGTGTGTGAAGGATTGAATAAAGACTCCATATCCCAATGGATACTTTGCAGAGTAGAAGATAGTTTCAGTTATAGCACAGAAGGCACTGATCTACAGGTTCTTGAAGCCTCACAAGGAGGACTTCATCCCGCAGTAGGAGCCAAATGTTATAGCTAGTTTTTGTTTTCTATTTTTAGACCGTATGCTTGTTTTCAAAACATGGTTTTCTTATTGCTTTAAGATTCTGAGTTTGGTTTTTGAAATATTTTGATAGTGTGTTTATTTTTATTTTTTGATTTTATAAGTTTTGATTTTAAATGTAATTTACTTAGTTGTTTTCATACTTTTAATGGGCTTATTAGGTGTATGTATTTCTGAAAGGTTGCATAGAGATATCATAAGGGTTAATCAAAGTTTGATTTCACAATTTAACCCTTTGTTTTTTAAGCCTTTTTTCAAAAAACATTAATCAAACATTCCTATAGTGCAAAGGCAAAAAAATGAACTAGAGCGCTACAAGAAAGTCGTGGAATTTAAAAAATTGTAAGTTTGCTCGTGATTTTTCAAAATTGCAAATGATTGGAGTTTTCACATCTGTAAAAGGAGAATGATACATGTATAAGCCCTACTAATCATTTTGACAAGTGTTCAAGTTAATCTGAGGATGATTCAGGCAAGTTGTAGCTGTCCAAAATTTGGGAAATAGAGATCCTTTAAAGCATAATGATAGTGCACGATGGGAGTAATTCAAAGCTAGTTACAAATTTCTTGGTTGTATGAAAGATTACAGAGATCATGCTAATACTTGGCAGTCCATAGATGGAAGAGATTGTGAGGAAGGCGGTTATCGGTTTAGGGTTTGCAGAGTAAGTGACTGGTGTAGTTGTGGCAGTTAAAGACAGAGCTACAAAGGTTACTGAACACTTGGGAAAACAAGATAGCATATTTTTAGCAATTGAAACCATTATTGCGACAGGTATGCGACTGATTGTTGACATCATCCATGAATTCGAGTTTGCATTGACATAAGAGTAGTGATGGGTGTTGATTAAGAAATGCATCAATTTTAGGAACCCAATTTTTTCTCAATTATTAATCTATTATGTCAGTGAAAATTGTTCCGAAATACTTATCCGTTTTTTGAGGAAAATTCATATCTAGGGTTCTAAATTTTCTCAACTTCTGGTTTGTTGTTGAAGTAATACACTTTCAAAATAGTTTGAACTATTTTCTGAAGGAGAAACAGTTAAGGTTCATTACTGAAAATGAAGAGAAGTGGGAAGAAAAATAGGGCTGAGCCTTGAGACATGGCATGGGATAAAACCTTTCCTAACTGTGCAAAATTGTTTCAAGAAACAAGATTCTTTGATGGCTAATTCATCCTAAGTAAAGAATAAAATTCCAGAACTGTTAGAAGATTCCTCATCTCAAAAAAATTTAAAAGAGGATGAAGACCTGTTTGAATAGGTTGAGAATAAGAGAGAAGATTCAGTGATTGAGACTCCTTCTCTAATGAAGAACACAGTTAAAGAACAACATATACAAAAAGGAGTGTGCAAAGATTATTGAGAATTATGCTCTGTTTTTTCCTATTTTTGGTTATTTCAATTGAGTGCATATTACGAGCTGATGGAGATGAATTTTAGAAAACAAAAAAAAAATGTTCACAAGATACGCATCCACAAAAACCTCTCTCATTTTTGCAACACCTGTCAAGGTCTGAAAGATTCGGTTTAATATTTATAGCCTATTTTTCAGGGTTTTAAAATATTTAATATTTTCCCGTTTTAGTCTTCATCTTGCGGGGAATATTATGATTGATTGGAAAATAATTTTTAAAATAAAAACGAGGTTTTTTTCCATCACGGACTCATTCACAAAAACCTCTCTCATTTTGTTCACAAGTGTCTTGGATCGAGAGATATGTAGGATTCTTTGAGACCTAGTTTTCAGAAATTCGCCAAATTTCCCAGAAATCCGATTTTGCTATTTTTAGCCAATTTGTTTTTAATATTTGAAAGTTGGTTAATGTAACTGTTGAGTAGTTACAAATTAGACCTAAATAATTTAATATGGAACTAATTCATAGGATATTTGTAATGATATAAGGAGGGGAGACATACAGTGTAATGGGTTCAAATTTTTGTACAAAGGGAGGCTTTCAAGCTACTGTTTACAGAGCTAAGTTCATAAAATCTTATGTATTTTTTATCACTAATTATGATATAAATGCAATATATAAGCCCATTTTACTATATTTTGTGGTTTTATTTCTAATTTGTGTAATCACTCAGTTGACATATTCATTTCTTGTTTGAGTTATTATTCATGAAATGCGGATGAAATTCAGTATTGTGCTTATATTGTTTCTGGTTTATGTTTCATATATTATGCATCTCAATCCTTCATTGTTACATGATTTAGTGTTTGTATTAGCATGATGAGATTTTACCCTCTTGTTATCAAACTGTAAAACCAAAACCCTAAAAACCTTTTTTACTTAGTTTTATTTTATGAGATTGTGTTGGCTTGTTCTTTAGTAGTCTGAGAACAATTTCTGGCACTAACAGATCCCACTTCATGATGGAAGCAAGTACCATGATGGTTCTAATGGAAGTGTACCTTTAAACTGGAGAAAATGTCTCTTCATAATAAATCTCCTATTTCAAAGGGAATCCTCTAGCCACAAATATTTCCTTGTATTTTTCAATACTTCTATCAACTTCTGTTTTATCTTATAGATCCATTTCGAAGATACCACACTCTTGTTTTATTGTTTGGGTACTATATCCCAAACATCATTCTTCATTATTAATTGGTATTATTCTATCATTGCTTCCACCCACTCTTTCTTCTGTGTATCTTCCTCATAGCTGGTGGGTTCTTGATCTACAAGGTCACACATCAAAGATACATAACTAGAGAATGACTTTCATCTCTTTCTTTTTCTTGTGGAACCTTCTAGAGCTCCATACTTTTCTTCTTCTTGTATGATTTCTCTTACCCGGGCAAGTTTTATGTTTAGATACATATCCATAGTAGGGGGTTCTTGAGGTTCTAGTATATCATGATCTTCAGATGCTACTATTTCAAGAGAGGGTTCATCTTCTTCTTTTCTGGGAGGTACATCATATTCATGTACTTCTTCAAGCTGACACCTTCTGGATTTCTTAAGAGTTGTCTCTTCATAAAATGTTACATCCCTACTAATATCTATATGATGGATTCCTGAAATGTATATCCTGTAGGATTTGGAGACTGCACAGTATCCAACAAATATTGTCTTCTTTCAAGAAGGATCCAACTTGGTTATCTTCTCTTTAGGAATATGTGCATATACTAGACTGCCAAATATCTTGAGATGGATCACTTGGGTTTTATTTCCTATATACATTTCTTCAGGAGTATTGAATCCAAAACCACTGTGAGATCATCTATTCTGCACATACACAGTTTTTCTTGCAGTCTTGTAGCTTCATCCCACAGTTGCATGGGGAGGGCTTGGTCATGAATCATTATTTTTACTGCTTCCATAATGGTTCTATTATTTGTTTCTGCAACACCATTTTGTTGAGGGTTGTAGGGAGTGGTTAGTTCCCTCTTGATTCCATCTTCCTTGCAGAATGTTTCAAATTATTTTGAAGTATATTCTCCACCATTATCTGATCTCAATGTCTTGATTCTTCTTTTTGAATGGTTCCCTATCAAGGCTTTGAATTCCTTAAATTTCCCAAACACTTCACTATTGGTCTTCAAGACGTATATCCATGTCTTTCTTGAATAGTCATCAATAAATGTGACATAATATTCATATCTACTTAAATATGTTGAGGACATAGGACCACATACCTCAGAATGAATTAATCCCAATGTACATTTAGTCTTTGTTTCACTTTTCAGAAATGGATTCTTGATGTTCTTTCCTCTTGCATATCCTTTGCAAGTTCCTTCATGATCAATCTTTAGATATCTTAACCATGCTACCACCTTGCTCACATAGGGTAGCTCTTTGTAGTTCATGTGATAAATCCTTATATGCCATAGTTCACTTGAGCTAGTAGTCTCATGGACAAGGGTTGTCTTTGGATGTCCTTTGAGTTTGTATAGTCCTCCTTCCTCTTCGCCAATGACCACAACATCTTCAAGTGTCTTTCCTTTGTACCACATGAGTACTTGTACATATATAAAATAAACCCTATATCCTTTATTATCTAGTGTTGATATGGAAATTAGGTTCTTTTTCAAACCTGGTACATATAGTACTTCCTTCATCTTCATGGAAGTTCCAGATACAAGATTGTAGCTTGGTTCACCAATACCTTTTATGGGATATTCATAGTCATATCCTAATGATACTTTCTGAGGAGAGCTCTTTTATTCAAGTATGGAAATAATTTTCTTCTTCCATTTCATGTGCTTTGAAGCACCACTATCTATAAGCCATGTGTCTTCTCTAGGTGTTACAGACCCAAAAAGTGTAGAGAATAGTACATATTCGTATACATATTCTTATTTTTTAGTCTCTTTTGAGGTCTTTCTTATTCTTCCTCATCCTTATATTCAGATAGATGATCACGATGTCTTTTAATGTTGTTCTTATTTGATGGACACTCTCTGGAAAGGTGTCCTATCTTATGACAATTATAGCATTGAAACTTTGAATAATATTTCTTCTGATTGTTTTATGTTTCCTTTTGAAACTTATTTGGAGGTTTATGAATATCCTTCTTGAAGTTTTATTTTTTTCTTCTTTTATTATGGATGTCTAGATCTTGATCATCTTCTCTAAGTAGAGCTTCTCTGTTAGCTACTCTAGCTTCTTCTTGAATGCAATCTTCCCATACAATGTCAAACTTCATACTTTCTTTTCTAGCACACGGAGTCTGTATGAATGAATCCCAAGGTCTAGTGAGCCCATTGAGATAATTCATAACTAGTTCATCTTCATCAAGGGTGTCTCCAATGGAACTTAGTTGTTCCCTGAACTAGGATACCCTTCTGAAGTAATCTTGAATTGATTCTCCTTTGCTCATCATGGTTCCCTTTAGTTGAGCCCTCAAATTTATCTTCCTCTTGATGTTCTTTACCTCATACACTTTGGAAAGTGCATCATACATTTTATTTGGTGTCTTCTTAAATGAAACTCAAGGGATCAAGTGATCTTTGATAGAATGACCAATGATCCTCATTTCCTTGATTAGTTTTTTCTCATGCTTCTCATTAGCTTCATCTTCTTTTGGTTCTGCAAGTTCATCCTTGATGTACTTATCAAGACCATTCTTTCTAAGAATGAGACCAATCCTATACTTCCATGCTAGGAATTTTCTATTCCTTCCAATTTTTCCTCAAGCTTAGTGCTTGGGGCCATCCTATCCAAGAGGTCACTAAAAATTGAAATTTTTAAAAAATGAAAAGATGACCTTACTAGGATATGCGCTTGACTGAGGTGATTTGGTTGGACCACTTGGTTTTTGGAGATCCCAAATATTCACCCTTCAAAACTTACTTGTGAGGTTGTAGTTTCTACAGAATTTCTAGTTCTGGTTTTTTGCAGTTTTCTGGTTCATGTCCAAACTAGGTTTTGTCTTTCCCGGAGATTCAACCACCCAAGAAATTTGATCCAAGGATCAATATATGCACTCTAGCGAGGTGAAATTTTTTATGCAAGTATATCTTCATAATTCCAAACTTTGCAAAAAGCCTAATTTCTTCCATATGGAGAGGAGAGTGAGTTTCCACCTTGTGAAAGTTGTTATATTCAGGATAGCTCTGATACCATGTTAATATTTCATATGATTAGATAGATATCAATAGTGTTTAATACAAATTCACAGAAGTATCATATGAAAAATTACTGAAAGAAACACAATCACAAGATAGACACAGTATTTATCCTGGGAAACCCTCAAGGGGAAGAAAACCCAACAAAACTTTCTCTGTATAAGATGTATAAGGTAAGACCCCAGAATAGGTATTATCCTCCCTGCTGGTATGCATGTCTCTCTCTCTCTCTCTCTCTCTCTCTCTCTCTCTCTCTCTCCTATGCACTTCACATGTGAGTGATTCTATGTTCAAATGAGAAGCAAAACTCCTCAATTTATACTATTTTTGTCAACTAACTTTTACCCTAATCAAGTCGGCCCCATTAAATTGTTTGGGCCAACTTCACCTAGGAAATCACAAAATAGTATTTGATTAAATTCATTAGGGTACTATTAACCCAAATTACAATGGAGGATTTACCTCATGAATCTATGATGACTAATTACAATAATAACATCCCTATAGAGGAATAGAACACATCCCTTGGGGTACATCAGTAAAATACATTTAGAATATCCTTTGAAGTTACAATATTTCAACAAATTTCATCACAATTGTTTACAACATTGTATTGTAACACTCTTCTCTAGTGTTGAGGTGATATCTCTTATCAATAAATCTAGTTATGTGTTGTAATACATTCTCTGCAAATCTATCTATCATACTCAATGAATTGTTGGGTTTCGATCCTCTGTATTCGGAGTTTTTCCCATGCTATACCTTGTCTCTTATGGTTGTATGATTTATCTAAATGATTTTTTATGAGATTCATATGTGGATGATTTAATTATGAGATTCATAGGTGGATTATTTACTTAGTAGACTCATATATGCATGATTTATGAGATTCATATGTGTTGAAATTGATTGATAAAATTTTTAAAGTTCAATCATCTCCATTTTTTTCTTAAACATTCACATGGTATTAGAGAATAGGGTGTGAAGGAGCTTAGTTTTTTGTATCAATATAATCATACATAGATATTAAATAACAATTGAGGATATCTCATCACAAGTGAGGATACATGGTTGATTGGCAATGGTGCATCCAAGCACATGTCAGGATACAAGGGCACAATCTCCAACCTAAAGGAGAAGAAGTTTGCATGCATGGTAGAGTTGGGAGACAACTCTACATATTCGATCCAAGGATTTCGATCCACATCCTTCAAGCTGAGTTCAGGAGATATGCTACATGTGGAGGACATTATTTATGTCCCAATATTGATGAATAACCTACTCTATGTTTCAATTCTTGAATATAAGGGCTTCTGGGTCATATTCATGGAGATTCAAGCATACTTATGGTCGAAGAATGAAAGCACTGATATTGTTGTTGTTATTAGAGTTAGAGAAGTAGGACTCTACAAGGTACCAAAAAATTATATTTAAACCATGGTACATCACACTATCATCCCATGTGAGATTTGTCATAGGAGGCTTGGTCACCTCCACTTCATAAGACTTCCTAGTTTACATTGAATTGTGAAAGGTATGCCTAATTTTGATTTTGTGCATGATAATGTATGTCTAGGTTGTGCACTTGGAAATAATGTTTTAGAAATAATATAGAAGCCATACAAGATCTAGAGGGATTTTATATTTAGTGCACTCTGATGTATGTGGTCCCATGTCATCTCCTTTCCTAATTGGAGAAATCTACTATGTATTGTTCATTGATGATTTTTCCCATAAGACTTGGATTTATTTTATGAAAGCCAAGAGTGAAAATTTTAGTAAGTTCCAAGAGTATAAATCCTTAGTAGAAAATCATACAAGTAGGCGCATCTGTGCTTTGAAGTCTGATAATGGTGGAGAATTTGATTCGAATTATTTTAATGAGTTTTATAGTGATGAAGGGATCTATAGACAGTCAACAGTTCCATACAATCCTCAAGAAAATGGGGTTGTATAGAGAAATAATAGAAATATTTGTGAGGCTGCAAAAGCCATGTTACATGATCATGAGGTGTCTACTTATTTATGAGCAGAAGATACCAGTACAACAATTTACATTTAGAATATAATTTTTCATTCCATCATAGAAGAGAAAACATTTGAAGAAGTGTTAACTAGTGAGAAGCCATAAATTTCTCACCTAAGGATTTTTGGATGTTCAGTATATATTGACATACCAAAAGAAAAGAGAATCAAGATGGAACCTTTGGGAAAGAAGAGAATTTTTTTAGGCTATAGTGAGACCTCCAAAGTATTAAAAATATATGTACTTGATGAGAGATGTATTGAGGTTAGTTGGGATGTGACTTTCCATGAGGAATATTCTTTCAAGAGATCGAAATATATTGAATGTGATACATGTACTGAGGAGCATGAGACTCCTATATCATAGGATCCTAATGATGATTCTTCCCCTTATAATGTTAAGAGGGAGAATCCAGTAGAGAATTCATAGTTATCTATCATTGATGAACCAATTGAATTGGTTGATGAACCTCCTACAAAGTGGAGGGAAGCATGGTGTCGAGATGTACTAATATATGATGAGAAGCATGGAGCACTAGTGGGATCTACTAGGGAGAGAAATAAAATTGATAGGCATGTTGGAGATTTTGCATTCATGAGTGACATTAGTGACTCAGAGCCTTCGTCATATGAAGAAGCTACAGAGTAGCAAGTATGGAAATATGCCATGAAAAAATAATATCAATAAATATTGAAGAATGATGTTTGGGAAGTTGTTCCTAGTCCTGATAGGAAGTCAGTCGTTACTTCTAGATGGAGTTACAAGATAAAACATGGTGTAAATGGTAGTGTGGATAAATACAAAGCCATATTTATTACCCAAGGTTTCTCTCAGAAAGAGGTCATTGTTTATGTGGAGGCATTTTCTCCTGTTGCCATATATACCACAATAATGTTGGTTGTGAATCATGAGCTTCTTGATTTACAGATCATGGTTTAGTCATGTTTGGATCATAGTACCATGATGGGAGGGTTTGTGGGGGATTTCCCCCCCATTATAGTCACCTTGGGGGGTACCAAGGGAGGGGGGTGACTAATTTGGGAGCACCCCTTGGCAAAGGTTCAGGGGGAATGCCCCCATAGAAAAAAATTAGTAAAAATGCATTGTAAAATGTTGTAATTTGATAGTTATGACTTGGTCAATAATGGGTGATTTACGGACCCATGGTTTTGAGTATCTCATGGTATTTTCCCATGGTATTCCCTTTATAAAAATAAGGCATTATAATATGACTGTGTATTGTATTTATTTTGTAGCATTGTGAATAGTGATATTTGTGACAAATATTGTGAGAGAGTGAAGAGGAAGTGCAATGGGTGTGTTGTAGGTTGTAACCCTTCAATTTGTTGGACAAAACAATAATAAAAAGACTGGAAATTTATGTGTGGATGTATCCTATCTTGGGTGAACCATGTTATATTCGTGTCCCTCTTGTAATTTGTTAATGTGTTTAATATTTGCATCGTATTTATTTTATTTCTCTACGATCATGTTCTTCTAACAAGTTAGATTTGTGATTTCACTTGCATCAATATTAGGTTGGAAGATTCACTAGATGGATGTGAATATTGACTTATTCAATAGCGAGGTTGAGAAAAAGTTTTTTATTGTGCATCATAATGTATTTGTGATTCATGTAAAGGAGTCCCATGTGTGCAAGTTGAATAAATCCATGTATGGATTAAATTAGAAAGCTCCCTAAGCTTGGTATGCCAAAATAGACAACTAGCTTCAGAAACTGGGTTTCTCAAAGAGTGAAGCAGATCCAAATTTATACTTCAAAGTGGTGGAGAACCAACCCTTGATACTGGTTATGTATGTTGATGATATATTCCTCACTAGAGATGAAATATTTATTGTTGAGTGTAAGAGGGATATTACCTCAGGGTTTGAAATGAAAAACTTAGGTCTAATCCACTACTTTCTAGGCCTTGATATTTGGCAAATAAATTATGAGATATTTATATCTTAAGGGAAATATGGACATATTTCACATATTTGGCATGGTGTATTGTAAATCCATGAGTACTCCGATGGTTTCCAATTTGAGGAAACTTCATTAGACTAAAACTGGATCGGATCGAGTAGACCCCACTCTATACAGATAGTTGATTGGCTCACTGATGTACCTAATACACAAAAGGGCAGATATTTGCTATGAAGTTAGAATCTTAAGTCATTTTATGGTCGATCCTAGAAATAGACACTAGGTTGCACTAAAGCATGTTTTGAGGTATCTTCATAGTATGATTGCTTATGGACTCAGGTATGCCTCGAATGGAGGAGTGTTAATACTTTCATATTCTGACTCTGATTGGGGTGGAAACATTTTGGAATGGAAGAGTAGTTCAGGTTACTTTTTCAGTTTTGGTTTTCCTATTATTTATTGGTCTAGTGAAAATTGGGGCTTAGTTGCCCAAAGTAATACAGAGGATGAGTACATTGCTACTAGTACTGCTTGTAGAAAAGCAGTGTGGCTGAGAAAGCTGTTGGGAGGATTATTTGGTGAAAATATTGAGCCTACAGTTATTAGGTGTGAAAACTAGACTTGTGTGAGGCTTTCCAAAAATACAGTGTTTCATGATAAGTCAAAACACATGGAAATGAAGTATCAGTTCATTCGATACATGGTCCAAAAAGGTATTGTGAAACATCAGTACATAACTACCGATGAGAAGATTGTAGATGTGTTGACAAAGAATCTATTTTTGATTAAGTTCAAATACTTCTAAGATAAGCTTGGTATGGCAAAGAATGGCTCCCTTGCTGAGAGGGAGTGTTAAATGTACAACATGAGAATTCATTCTGTAGGGCTTGTGTTGTATCAAGTTAAGGACACGTCTTGTATGAAGTCAGGAATGTGTGTTGTATCAAGTTAAGGAAACTTGTGTTGTATCAAGTCATGATTCTAATGAATTTTTCATTTAGGTGGAACTCCATTGTTGAGGTTGTTATACTATGTGATGTATTACTAGTCATGGTCACTAAGGGATATAAGTCTCCTTTAAGGATTAGCTACCCCTAGAGTGAACTACTTTAGTATACAACTATATGAATCGGGGTAATATATATGATTATCAATATGATTAGAATATGATATGATAAGACGGATAAATAAGTAATACACATATGGACCATGCAATAATTAATTAATGATAATAATATAAGCATAGAGAAAGAGAAGGATTCGAATTTCCCATACATGACTCTAGTGAAATTGAATGTAAAGGCTTCAATAAAGCCTCAATTGTAAATGAAGAATGTTTCAGTTAACTAAATGAAAGTATCATTGATCCATGCAAAGTGTTTATGCATGGATGGCACTAAGTTCAAAGTACTAAAGCCAATCTGTTATCCTACTAACTTAGTTAACATGCAATCTATTAATGTATGACTTCAGTTCAGTTAGTTCACATTTAGTTCAATACATTCACATTTAGTTCAATTAGTTTACATTCAGTTCAACTAATTGAACATCCAATTAAATCTAATTATGGAAGGATGGCACATATCTTCTGCATGATGAAGAATATGAAGTGTTAGCTTGCCACTAGTGCTAGGAAGGGCACTAATGTTTGCATGGAGA
Source organism: Pseudotsuga menziesii (assembly GCA_001517045.1). Taxonomy (NCBI): domain Eukaryota; kingdom Viridiplantae; phylum Streptophyta; class Pinopsida; order Pinales; family Pinaceae; genus Pseudotsuga; species Pseudotsuga menziesii. The sequence continues at coordinate 238,865 of LPNX011013662.1, read as the reverse complement.
GATTTTTAGTTAAGCTCCTCCTTATGTGTGTTCTATGAATATGCTCCTAGTAGTTTAATTAAGCCTTCCATTTGGTACCTTTTGCATGCTATATGTTTTGGCTTGTTATTAAAGTGTTGGGAACTTGACTCGTTCATCATAGTTGTTTACACTATTGAATTGGAACTCTCTTCTATACTACTAAGGTGATATCTCTTATTGGGAAATTTGATTATGTGTTGTAAACCATTATCTGCAAATCTATCTATAATACTCAAATAATTGTTTGGTTTTTCATCCTCTGTATTTTGAGGGTTTTCCCAAGGTATATCTTGTCTCTTATGGTTGAATGATTTATGTGGATGATTTATTTATGAGATTTATATGTGGTTGATTTACTTATCAGATTCATATGTGGTTGATTTACTTATGAGATTGATATATGGTTTATTTATGAGATTTATATGTGTTGAAATTGATGGATAAAAGTTTTAAAGCTCAAGCATATCCAATTTTGCTCAAACATCAACATTTATGTGCTCGATTGAAGCTCCAACAAGTCGACAATTTAGGTATGAAATATCAACACTACAATTAAATAGATATGATCTTATAAAAAAATCGAGTTCTTTTAACAAATGGAAACAAGTTAACGAGCATCCATAAACAACACCCCATTGGTGCACACCAGTTCAACGGTGATGGTTTTCATTCTATGGTATTCGAAATCTCTAGTTGATAAATACACAAATCCTCATGCAACATGAAAACGTTAATTGGTTAATTGCAAGTGATAGGGAGACTACGATGGTCAATAAACTTCTAGTTGAGCATACTGTTCCACAGGATGAGGTATTTAGTTGGCAAAAAATATATGCATTAGTCCATTGTCTACAGTAGTCCTCCCTTATTATCAAATGAGTGTCGACGAATCTATTTATTCAAACTTATAAATAAAAGAACAACCAATAATAAATAGACAAACTTTGTGATGGATAGTCAATGGACTCTCTAGAGGGAAATTGGAATACTTATAATTGAATCAAGTGATAGACAATTACTAAAGCATGATATGATAGAAGGCTCTTCATATTATTTTAATTCACTTGTAGTGTGTTCATATTCTTTTTCTTGTTATTAAGGGGATATTTCTATTTCTTTGTACAATAAGTTCGTATTGCACCCTCCACGCTGAGTAGTTTTATAGTTTATTACAATTACATACGAGCATCTCACTCTCTTTTGAGATTGAACCACTATATTTTTTTTCTTTTGTCACCTAGAAAAAAATTGAGAGGCAACGATGCCTGTAATGTGTTTACTGAGAACACAGACAATCAAGCAAAGAATAATGCATGCATAGACCATCAACAGAGAAAGTGGGAAAATACATATAATCAAATTTTGTTCATGTAGTTGATAGGTATTTGTACATAGCAGATATTGTTGGAGTGGTTATAATTGCTTCAATTGATTCCAACTAATAATTCATTTAGTTTCTCCATTACATATCAAGTTAATGTATGATGACAATTAGACCCCGAAGGGTCCCTTTAATGGTCTCATTTCCAAACTCAATAAGTGTATGTGTGTGTGTGTGATAAATGGTACCTAATCCATGGATAATGGGAATTTCGTGGCACTTAAATGGTGGCATGTCATCATTCACCAACCACAAGTTAAGTGGATGTGATAGTAAGATGTAACAAACATAAAATAATAAGTAAATAATCAAATAGTTAATAGTTAAACATAATTAATTATAAATAAGAATAAAAAGGAATGACCTTTCATACACAATGCCCAAGCCATATTTATGGTGGACCATCATCGTAATCTTATATCTATCAAATTTATATATCAATTTATATATACTGATATGTGGGTTATTTCAGAAATTATGAGTTCATTCCGAACCATTTGAGAATATCCAACTATGGATATTACATTGGTATCTGAGCCAATCCAAGGCGTCCTTGAATTAGGTATTTGACCTTAGCCAAAAGAAAGAGATAAAATTTTTAAAAAGGTTAAAAAAAAAAGTGAGAAAAAAAGTTTAAAAAAAGTATAGAAACCGCACATGGTTTCTTAAAAAAACTATTCATGGTTTTTTCCCAACATTAAACAACACATAATTTAATAAATTCAATATTACACAATAATATTCATATTATTAATATTGAATTTTTAAAATTCTATTTTTCTAAACTTCGTATATATTATTTTATAATAATAACGTTTATTATTATAAAATTACTCAATCCCAAATCTTTAAAATATTGTTATTAATTAGAATAACATATATTATTATTATTATAGATATAGTTTTCAATTTCAATAATTGTTGGGAAACAAAAAAAAGGAAAACAACAAAACAAAAGGGATTAATAAATATTATTATAATTATTATTTTGGAAAAATAAAGAGAGGAAATACCAAAAAGGAAAAAATCGAAATTTCTTCAAGAACCAGATCAAGGATTATTACACTTTTGTACCTATTTATTGTTGAATAAAAAGAGATAATTGAAGCGAAGTTGTAGTCGCAACTATGGAAAACACATATTCAGTGGTTAAGTCGCAGTTACAAGTAACATTTGAAGATATAGAGAAATATAATGCAACCAATAAACATCTACATGTTGAGGTTAAGACATAGAAGTTGATGAAAGAGTTTAGAGACAATTGTCATTGTCTCTTAAGGGATCCAAATTGACAGTTGGAACTAAGAAAAAGAGATAAAGAGAAAATGTTATCTGATAAGAATACAGAAATCCGATGTTTAAACGTTCACAATCAAAACCTTGAAGACCATATCAGAAAGTCGAATATTGACAAAGAAACACCTTATATAAGGAATCACAAATTAGAAGAAGAAATTAAATTTTTAAAACAACTGATCGTGGACAAATATACTGAATTGGCACAGCTCTGCAGAACATTAGAACATCAAGAAGCAGAGATATGTCAACTTCAACAAGATATAAAAGAATTCCAATAGAAGAATAATGACACAAAAGGGAGCACAAGTTGGAAATTACGAAAGTCAATAACTCATTAACAAGTAATACTGAAGAAATATATCGATTAAGAAATCATAATAAAATATTAGTTACGAAGATCAAGAAGTTAAAAAGTACCAAGAACGCAGACAAATCGAATGAATACATTAAAGGAAAAGTCATAGAAAATCAAGAAGAAAATAAATGCCTTCTAAATATTAATAAAGAACTTAAGGAACAACATAAGAATTGCAAAGATGAAGAAAAAACTCAATAAGAAATTATTAAGAATATTCAAAGTGAAAATAAGTAATTAGAAAACAAGTTAAAAGGTATACATAACAAAACATCAAAGCCGTTAGAAATACAATTTATGGAAAAAAACACACTTATCGACCTAGTTCAGATCATCACTCTAGATGTCGCTCTAGTAGAAGAGAAGCCTACACAAATATTAATCCAAAGAGACACCAAAAAATTTATAAGATAAAATGACGTTGAAAGAATTCCCTATCGACATCCAAACCATAGTATTCAGTGTCTTAAGAAACGTAAACAATCTATAGAAATCATTGACACCCGCTCTTTCAATTCTCAGGATGTCAGTTCACTTAGAAAGTGTGGCGTTCAACAAAGAATCAATTTGGGGTGGATTGACTCTTCCACATATCAAAATTTATTCTCTATACTCAGGAGTTCGTATCGACTTGCGTTGCATAGAACGATGTGACCACATTATAAGGATTTGAGGACAAAGCCTTTCTAAGAGAGTGACAATGTAACAAATATAAAATAATAAGTAAATAATAAAATAGTTAATAGTTAAACATAATTAATTATAAAATAAGAATAAAAAGGTATGACCTTTCATACACAATGTCCAATCCATATTTAAGGAGGGACATCTTTTTAATTTTATATCTATCAATTTATATATCAATTTATATCTACAGATATGTGGGTTATTTCAGAAATTATGAGTTCATTCCATACTATTTGAGAATATCCAACTATGAAAATTACATAAGCATCTCCAATATACAGATATTCATCTATAACTTGAAAATAAATAATATAATATAAACATATGCGAATATATGAATCAAATATTTCTATGTCCAATATTATAAATTTATAATACTTTAATAGTAAATTTAAACAAGTGAATAATACACATTTGCATTTGTGTTTTATAAAATATTTCGATAAAAAAATACTACAAAATGTTAATGATGAAAAAATAGAATTGAAAAATTTGATAATATCTATGACAATAATATAGTTTGAAGGTTATAAAAAATTCAGTAATCATTATGCATTCTGTCCTTTCCTCAATTACATTAAGTTATTGTTGTTTTACGAAGGGAAAATGAAGAGAAAGCAAAAAGTACATTAACTTATGATGGAGAGTTTCATCTTATTTTGAGTAGACATCATTTTGGATTCCATCCTTGCCTCTATTTCATTAAGTTATTGTTATTTTACAAATGGAAAATGAAGAGAAAGTAAAAATTACATTAATTTATGATGGAGATTTTTGTCCTCTTTTGAGGAGAGATCCCACCATTCATTTTTTTTATCTTTCGATTCTTTACCACATAAATCTTACGAGACAAAATATTTTTACTATTATTACTATTGAGTTAAATATTATCAATTTTACCACAACAATTTGGCAAGTAATTCAGCTAGATGAGTTTTAGCAAAGATACCACGGCAATCTATCAAATAATCCAACTAGTTAAATTAAAATCTGCTAAAACCTAGACTCTATTTTTTTTTGGAAGTAGAATTGTACTTCCTTCAAATACTTTACAGATAGTTATTATGGTTCTATCCCTCAAATGCTTAATAAAAATTACTAGAATATATACAGTAGCCTCACACTAATTTATACGACTTTATTAGTAAGAAAATAATTCAACGGATTGTTATGTCAAATGTAGACAATTTCACCAAAAGTTTCAAAAGATTGATATAAAACATTAAAATATTTCACGATCTTTAGGAAACATAAGAACCTATACATAATTTTACAAAGAAACAATCCATTACAATATTATCAGTTTGTAATACCTCAAAGAAGAATGGAAGCAATCTTGTAACATAACGAAATAGTTTTACCTTAGAAGGTGTAATCAATGTACGAGATTGATTTCTCCTTTAATTTGGCATCCTATTTAAGTTATTGATGGGAATATTTACTAGATTACCTAAACAATGTGGTTTCCTCACAAAACAAACAAAAATTTCTTAAACTTAGCAAATCTGAGAGGAAATTGTAGCTAAAATTCGAACAAAGCACTAGATTCCCATAAAAGTGGAAAACAAATATTTCGTTAACCTTTTGGTCACTTATTTACAAATAATTCCCAATTCAAAGAATAAACATTTATTTTAGTTTTAAATTGAGCAATTTACTAATAAAAAAATACCCATTCCATAAAATTAGGAAAATGGAAATTTTAACTCTAAATTCATAAGGTGAGAACCATTCTGAAGCCCCTCTCTTCTAAAACAACTTGGGAAAAACCATTTTTAATCCCTTCTCTTATGAAAACCATGGGCAAAAACCATTTTCAAGCCCTCTCTCTCCTAAAAATATATTGGCTCATAGTTATGTCTATATTTAAAAAAAATATGGGGATAATTATTATTTTTTTAAAACTTAATACCATATAAAATGTTATCCCACATTTGTGAACACTTAATTTCTTCGATGGGATAAATTTCACCCCTAAAGTTTTCCATGGTTCTCAAACTATCATGGTATGCCAACAAAGCTCTCTAAGAACAGCTAGTCTACCACCATGTTTGTTGAATATGCCAATTCTACAACCACACATGGGACCTAGTCATTTATCCATCACCAACCAATTTCCACCTGATACCAATCAACAAAATTCCGTGTACCCAATGAAGGCCAGAAGACACATCATGTAACAAGGTTCCTAGGTTCCCTCTAATTAAAATTATGTATTTTAATAAAACATTTTATTATTGGTTTTATTGTATTTATATTTCTTTATTTTATAATTTAGATTATGTTTATATTTATTTTATTTGTGTTAATGTTATTTTATTATTTACTATCAATGTATATAATAGTGTCATTTATGACATAGGAACAATTCCAAGACACGTGGATTTTAGGCACATGTAACCTAACAATGGGCATTTTTTGTAAGACGCGTGAAAGGGGTATTGTGGAGTACTTCCAATGAAAAAAAAATCATAGATTTTTCATAGATGGATGGAAGAAGTCCTGGAAACAAGAATATTCAAACCACAACCAATCTACCATTATATTAGTAGGGAGTAGCACTCCCTTCTGATTATCCTCGTTCGGATTAGGATCATGGTACGTTCGAATTTATATGTCATTAAATGTAATTCAATGCCCATATTAATTATATAAATAATCCCTACTAATAATAATACATATATTGATGCTCTTTTAACACCACATGAAAGAAAAAAATTGTAGATCTCAAGAAAAAAAATTAACTTGAACTTATGCTTTTTTAGCAAGATGTGAGTTCTCTCAAGGTTCTATTTTTTTTTGTTTGAAATATTTATTTACTTTCAATTATTCTCTAATGGATAACATCCATCCTCTCCAAAAAAAAAAATTGAGTCATGGAAAGTTGAGATGAAAATCAATAAAATTTTCAATATTTAGAAAGAATCAATGGAATGGCACTCAAACCACCTAAAAGAACAAAAATGTGCTAGAGTTGATGCCAAATCTATTACAAATTTTCAATTTCCCAAACATACCATGATGTGGATTATTTATAAAATGAAATGAAAGAATAAATATAATATTGAAACAAAAAATAAATAAGTTGTAGATATCATAGTAGTATTATGACCTCATGATTCCTTTGGGGCCATGGGATAATCAAACCACTAACGTAAAAATCATACATTACTCAAGTTCATTTTTCCATAGATTATTTATTAATTTTATAGTGGAATTAAATATACATATAATTGCTCAAGTTAAATATAAACATATACAAAAGTATACATACAAATTCTGCATCAATGCATTCATGCAATCACCAAGAATTCCATGAATATAAATAATCAAATAATGGTAACTATTTAAATAAAAACACATATCAGAGATAAAAATATAACATTTATACATGGATGGAGACTTGTCTAGAAAAATAATCCAACTAATTGTATACCAAGGATTTTCTTCCTAATCATAGGAACTCTATTATAATAGTTCTCTCTATAACATAGCCCACCCCAAAGCTGAGGCTATCAATCCATAAGAAGGTGTCAAATTTCCCCTCTACATCAATCCCAATATGTTAGCACTCATCCCCCATCTAAAATAGGCCACCTTAGAGTTGAGTCTATCAATCAACAAGAAGGCGTCAAATTTCCCCTCTACAACAATCCCAGTCTACTAAACATCTTCCTGCATCATCCATCACATCCCATGGAAAGGGGTTCCCTTCTCTGAGTTAGCAATCCATCAGGTTCCCTTCTATGAGTTAACAATCCCTCATGTTCTTAGGCACCTGAGTGGGCCCAATGGTTAAGAGCTTGTGTTATCTCCGAGGAGGTCACAGGTTCAAAACCGGCGGGGGGTAGGGATGCCTATTTAGCCCGTTGTGACAAGGCTCGAAGGGTAGGCAACCCCTGGGATAGAGGTCCACTCCAGGTAATTTCCTCTATGGGCTTCGGGACGTCTCGGCCCCTACTGAGTCACAAGTTTCTGGTATATCTGGCTTGTGGGCTGTTGGATATACCCTTGGGAGGTTGTTGTTCCCATGGCTAAAAAAAAAAAACAATCCCTCGTGTTCTTTTATCTGAGTTAATAGTGCCTCATGTTATTTTTCCCTAATTCCCTTTCAGTTCTTAATCACAGGCCAGCTAGCGAGTGTCTATGTCAGGGATCCAAGTAACTTAGTTGTTCACAATATGACTCCAAACTATAGTACAAGTGATGGCTCTAGGATATGTTACCGTGATGATGGCTCGAAACTGGAAATTATTTATGGCTAAATCATGGAAGAATTATGGAAGAATGAACTAATTCTAAATAATTTGTATGCATGTTGATAAATAGCCAAGTGGCCTGAAAGGATAAGGAGAAATTAACAAAGGAACTCATGGACTGTTTACCTTTTTCCCCTCTAAACCCTGGGTTTAGGATAAATAACTTAGTTTAAGGCTAATGCACATTTAATTAAAAACAATTTGTAAAAATTAGTGTAAAAAGGAATAATAAGGATAGTGACTTCAATTACAAGACACTAGTGTCATATTCCCCTTAAACCCATGCTCACTCTCCCTCTTGTGGAATAATAAATCACATCTCTTCTTCATCCTTCTTAGTCTCTAGTAGTCCTCAATTTTATATTAATATAAAATGCACATAATTACATGATATGGTCACACTAGACCATTCATGTTCAAATCTAGTCTTTTCATCAATATTTAAGTTATTACATCATTATATAATGGGGTAAAAAGTTGGGTGTTACATTCCCAGCCTCCTTAATTTATGCATTATCCTCAATCATATCAACACTATTTACATATACAAAATTTCAAAACAACAGCGGATATGTCTCTTGCATAGTATCCTCAACCTCTCATGTTTCTTCTTCAACGTTGTACAGGGTCGACTAGACTTTTGCCTACTTAATGGCCCCATTATAGAGAAAAGTGATTGATCCATGTCTCCCTAGTGTTCGACGAGGGACAATGGGTTCAACTGAATGGATCAAGTTTTGTTATGGAGGAAGCAATTTAGAATATGTCAACAAACCAAAGAAATATAGCAATAAGAATATGTTTATAGAAAAAATGCAAGAATTAAAAACAAGGTTCTTTCATTACTTCTCTGTGTACTATGTTACATGTATTACCCCCTATAATACACTAATGTATAGGTTTATGTAGAGTTCTCTAGAACTCTTGGGTGTCATCCTGTTACGTTCTATTATAATATAAGGTGTAACTATTGCAGAAGCATAACCATCACAATTTATTCGTAGATAGAGAGTCATTCTGTCGTAGTTGGTATGCCATGGTCGATGTTGAAGGATCATGTTGGAGTTGTCGATCTTCGATGAGTAATGATTTTGTCAAATTTGGTAGTTGTCAATCGTCATCTTCAACAAGTGATGTGAGAATTCGACTAGGACTAGTCCAACTGGTCAAACAAGCCAATCGATTTCCTGGATGGATCATTCCTCCCTCCTTAAGAGGAAATGGACCCCATTGCTTGCTTGTGCAGATGAGGAAACTTCTTGGGAAGTTTATCAACAAAATACCACTTTCCTTAGGTGGGGAGTTTCCAGGGTTTTACTACTTGAAACAAGGGAGTTTATTTCATCCTTGTATGCCATACTCTTCATCCCATGATTGTGTCACAAGGAACACAGAGATGTCCTAGGTGGCATAACAATCCTTTCGAAAGATGAAAGTTTTATCACCCTATAATTTTCCTATGGTTTCGGTAGGAAGTGACCGGGGTAACCATTTCAAACCAATATTTAGACTGTAGTCTAGCCTTACAGTCGGAGAGGGATCTCTCTTGTCATAGGTTTATTCACATATATATTCAGCTTTAAACAAGCAATTAGAAGGATAGATTCTGATGGGAACAGGGTATTTGCATATTTTAAAAATGGTGAAATAGACAGACAAGGAAAACCATTGGGAAATGGAGTCACAACCTAAATCAGTCAAGGATATTACAATGAAAATGAGTGGGAATTGGCCTTTGTATTCTGAGGGAAATTAAGTGTCACATTCAGTCAAAATATCTTGAAAGGGTGGTAGGAGAAAGAGGATAAATCCCAGTGAAGCAAGAGTCACCTATATGTGGATGAATCTCTTGCTCCACCTTTAGTAGCAACAACAAATAAAGGATAATGGATGGTACAAAGCACTTAACAGAGAGCGGATTCTATAACAGCCATCATAAGCACATCATGAATGTAACATCTGATACAAGGAGCACTTAATGAAACGAATTCCTCATATACAACTAGAGAGCATTACCAGGAAATCATAGAAATGAAAATGATGCAAATAGGAACACGAAATGAATGTAGAACACCATGATGAATCTCAAAAATGTGGAAGAACCCTTCTCATTGACACTTCCAAGAAAGCTTATAGAGATATAAAACCAAAAATAGAATGCTTCTAAATGAAAGTTTTCAACCCTTTCTTCCTCTATTGAGGGTACATTTATAGTTTCATGGGATCCCGAGACCAACCTCAAAACATAGCCAAAATTAGTTACAAAATTGGGAATCAATCTTCATCCATCATTTACAAATCCTAACAAACTCCTGAGTTGGTAGATTAGTCATGATTCATACACAAAACATAAAATAGGGGATCACAGACACGCTAGATCAAAAATGGCAATGCGGATTCTGGGATGCAGCCTCACTTGATTGATAACGATGTTTCAGGGCATAAGCCATCTAGTGTTAGAATCATTTAGTTTGCTTATTTTCATAAGTTTACATCATTTTTGGTCATTCGGACTATCATCCAAACTTTAATATTTTCTGTTTTTTTTATTCTTGTTTAAAGTCTAATTTCTTAAGTTTTCGAATTGTGTTATTTCTTGTAATTAACTAGCATTTGTATATGTAGTTAGAACCTTGTTTTGAATGGCATAATGTTTTACTTAAGCTTCATATTCATTTTTATTTATTCCTTATTTCTTAGCTTGCCTTAGTTTCCTTTCTAGTTGTACTTTGATCTATAGTTAATACTTTATGCCTGATTTCTTAACTTGTTACTATTCTAGAACTCATCAATTTCATTCTTAGTTTAGTTTACTTCATCTTTGTCAAGGTTTATTTCAGATTAAAGTTCGGTAATTTCATTTTCAAAAGTACATCAGTTTTTCATGGTTTGATCTTAAATCTCAGTTCAAGCGTAGGATCTTCTCTTCTCATTGACATAATTAATGAATATGTTCATGGATAGGATTTGATTCAGAAATAAAATAACCTTCTTAAGTTTTCTACTTGCTTCTAGATCGAACTTAATTCCAAGTCATTTGTGTATGGATGAATAACAGTTGCAATGTTCAAAATCACTTGTAATTGGTCACTTTTCAGTTTGCATCTCTTTGTAGAAGTTAAATTAGATTTACTTCTATTTTATTTATCTATCCCATTTGAAATTCATTTCGATACATTTGCCCCAATTCCTATCGCATTTGATACACTCCCTCAAAATCCTAAAGGAGAGTGGAATTAGATAACTTAGCTCAATTTGCTTATGAATTGTTCATTGTTTCTTAAATTTATATTTAAGTGTTAATTTCCATTTCTTAGGTTAACGAAGTCAATCATATTTTTCAAGATAGCATAGTTCCCTATTTTATTATATTAGTTCAAGCCTTCAATCCTACACATATAGTGTTTGCATCTCATAAGCTACCTTCCTGGGTTGACAATTTATGTGTCGAATTAGATAATGTATATTTTACCCAACACTTCCCAAAGATAGCTTTGAGCCTAAGCCAAACTTCATTTCAGGTGGATATACTGTCAACATGAAATGGGATTTCTATCGAAATGTTGAGACATAGCATTCCAAATGCTTCATTAAGTCTATTGAAATACTTTGATTTCTCTACTGCAGAATTTGGTTCGACCTCTGTCCCCATGGTGACCCTGTAGAGACCCTTGGACCTCAACTGGATAACCATATTGGCCTTCCATTCTAATTAATTGAATGGTGTTATCAATAAATGATTTTTTTCCATCTCTGCTTGCACTAGTGGTGAAAATTGTTGAATGTACCTGCAATGAAAATGCACAAGTTTCTATGGAGAATCACTCTAATAGAAAATAAAACACACTGAATCTTATTTGTAGCTTAAATCATATCTGATACCATGTGATAATTGATTCACATATGGATATAGAATCCAATAAACTCTCACTATTCTCTCTAGTTTGCAAAACAAGCACAAAAAATCCTAAAAGAGTCAAATTACACACACATGTGAACACAATAGTGGATATTATTGGAACTATCTAACATCTGAATACATTTAGAATAGACATACATTAAATTTGGTAAAAATAGTGAGGCTTACGAATCCATTTGGAAGAGCACATGTGTCATGACAAGACTTGACCTCCATCCCCCCTAGGTGGACCAATCAGCTCTTGAATCACCCCAAATAGTCATGAACCATGATATAACATTTGTGAGGTTTTTTGTGGCATAAATCAGTCCAATACAGGTGTTGGTGAGAAAATATAGGTGTGGGAGTGGCTCAAGGTGAACAATAAATGCACTAGGAGGGCCAAAATGGACTAAAGACAACACTAGCACCTCTGGTCAAACCCAGATTCCCAAAAACAAGGAGGGAGCACTCCAAGACATTAATTAGGGTGCACATGTTCTAGATTTACCAACTTATATCACTAGTGTGTGTGTGAATGGTCCAAAATAACCATTTCATCTCCTAGACCAATTTCCCTAAGTCTAAACCATAGCAATCAATTCATAGAAGCAAAATAATTTGACTAAGGTATAAAATAAGGTACTACGGATTGATTATTGTTCTAACACCATCAATTTAAAACTCATAAATTATCCAAGGATTTATTTATCAAATAAAAAATTATTTTCATATCCCTCCTTTAGAGACAACATTTCTATCTATGCAAATGTTCTCCTTGTGCCAATTTTTAGGATCACCTTCCACAATTTTTCCTTCTCAAATATTAGATCTGGACCTTCTTAACATTCACACTCCAAAATGTAGTCAAGCCTTCTCTAATACCATCTTGATATGGAAAATGATCCAAGGATCTAGTCATTAAATGCATTTCAATGTGAGTGTGAAAATGTCATCATGCTTATCATTATTACATAATAATGTTGCAAAATCAAAACTTAATGATTAATTCATGATTTAAAAGCATAAACAAGTTTTCATGCGACAATTATGACAATAGTAAAATAAAGCATGAAAAGGACAACAAACCAATCTTGACAACGAAGTTCATCCAATTGGACTATGTCACTGGGTTTTCTTCTCCAATGATGACCAATCTTATTAATGTGTTCAAAATGTTGGATGCACCAAAATACAATCTTTGACAAGTACAATTTGGATTTGGAAATATTGCCAAAGAATATTCACTAATCTTCTTCAAAAATCACTCACTCTAAGAAGAATAGTAAGATTAACACAAATTCCAAGAATTCTCCTCCAAAAAGACCCCAAGAAGACCCTCAAAACAAGATCTCAACTAGCTCATATTACAATCCAAATGATAGGGGATTAAATAATTGAATCCACCCTTTAGTGGAATAATTCATATGGCTCCCATTTATCCAATTAGTTGTCTTGTATAACCAACCATTTGTTGGAGTTCACAACCATAAGCCAAAATGGAATTTACAACTTGTTACAACCAAAATTGCATTAATAGTCAAATCCTAACCATGGAATTAAACTTGCAAATAAGTGTGGGATTTCACATGTTGTTACTTTCCCACATATGGCATTTACAATCTAGATATCATGTGAACAACACCCAAAATTTATTTCAGAGGCCATATGGTTATGGCCCAACATAACCATTTGTTGGTTTCCAATTTGGCATTACTTTGTTATAATAATAACCACATAGTAAATGGTTATAATAACCATATAATTTAAACTCCTCCCATTTGTGGCATACAACAATAACAAAAGTCATTTTTTTAATCCCTTGACCAAATTTTAAGTGAATCATGTGCTAAATAGATGTCAGGTTTGTTTTTCATATATTCTAACCATGCTCTAAGTTAGGGGTTCGTCCATCCATTTCCACCAAATTTGGTGGGGTTGAACAACTACGATCTTGTTCTAACTTAAATCATTTTTATTCCAAATGCTTAACAAGGAATACTTGTAGGCGAGTTGGTAGAGTGCTTGTATTTTGTAGCGGAGGTCTTGAGTTCAATTCTTAGCAGATGCACATAATTTTTGGTGAATAGAACAATACATTTTCCAACCGAACTGCCACGTGGTGGCTTCAGGTTGGTCCATGTCATTTCCACACAAGTTTCCAAGAACAATGCCATGTCGCCACCGAGTGCCACTTGTCAATATTACATTGGTACATTGGAATTCCAACTTAGGTGTAATCTACCAATTCAACTTACCACTATGCATTCATATATTCCTTGTATCACCCTCTTAGTGGTGCCACGTGTTACCCCTTTTGCACTTTTCAATTATTCGATGAAATATTTAGATTGTGATATCTTATCCATATAAGCTCTATTTGAGGCAAAACAAACATCACCATAATCGTCTCGATGAGCCCTATGCAATGACATACTTTTGTTCATCATTTGAGGTTCCAAAATTTTTCCCACTTTTTAACCACTTTTTATTAGAATTATTAATTAATCCTCCCTTGACCACCATAGTCTATTTGTCTTTTCCTAGCTTAGGATGTCATTTCCGATTCAGTAGTTCCATGGGGGACTCACCTGCGGTCACGTATCACTCAATGCACATATATTCATGATTTTAGGAGCTCTAGGGACCAATCCCTATAATTTAGGAACCCACTCTAAGTGCCACCATCAGTCTCCAATAGTTGACCCTAGTCGGTGTTTAGTTATGCTTTGATTCCCATCACTTAGATCACTCTCCATCATCCTAGCTCCACTTTTCATTATTTGAGGAAATTTGGGTGCCTTTTCTCACCGAACTCACACAATTAACTGGTTGTGAACTGATTCAATGATCCAGAGTCACATTAGTGAGCTCTAGTGGTGATTTTCCCACACCAAGTTAGCTTTGGAGTCAGTCCAGGTTGGTAAATTTCAATCCTATCTTAGGAATTCAAATTATCCTACTTGTAACACCATTGCATTGCATACAAAATACTGATTAATGGATGTAATGATATTCTTCCAATTTTGTCTCCACGTGTGTGCAATTTTTCCCTGAGTGATCAGTCTCTACTAAATTCTCTGTAACGATAAAAAACCGTTTACTGAAACTTCTTGAACTTCCACTTTCGAAAACAAAAATAATCCATGAATAGATATAAAAGTTGATAAATAAGATATAATATTTTACAAGATATACTTGCTTGAATATATAATTATTTAAAGGGTGTCTAATGNATATATATTGTATTATGTTATTTTTTTATATAACATTTCCTCTCTCTTAGAAAGCCTTTGTCCTCAAAGACTTATAATGTGATCGCATCATTCCATGTGACGTCGTAGCTGACGAAACATGTCGATATGAACTTCTAAGTGTAGAGAATAACTTTCAATATGTTGACGAATCAATCCATATCAAATTTATTTGTTTCTTATTGTTGGAATTCCCTACTGATCTTTCGTTGGGAGCTTTGATTACATTAGTACCATTATCTTCCAACAATTCCCACTTCCTAGGATATCGGTTTATATGCTTGGGGTGTCAATAGAGAATTTTCACAACGTTATTTTATTTCACGAGCGTCATCTTTTGAGCATTGATCTGTGGTGGACTTTGTATTTTTCGTTCCTTATGTTTTTAATGCTTTGTTCTGTATCTTTTCCAACTTGTTTCCTAATTGTATGTTATCATTTTTAAAAAATTTAATCAATTCTACTTTCAATTTTCTATCATCTTCGGACTTCTTAAGTTGCACCTTAAGATCTTCATTATGAATTATGATGCATCTATTTTATTCCTTCTTGTCTAAAAGTTTTCCTTCAATGTCTTCAATAGAGCATTCTTCCTTCCGACTATTTTTCAACTTCTTAATTTTTTTGACTAACATCTTGTTATGGTTTTTGAATATGAAAATTTCTTTGGTGTTATTTGATAACGATATTTTGACAACTACAATCTCCAATCTGTGAATTTTTTGTGTCATGCTCTTTATGCTAGAGTTTACTAATATGTTGTTGAATTTTACCTATCTCTTCTTCTTGACTTTCTAATGTTTTGTGGACTTGCGTCAATTCAGTATCTTTTTCCATAATGAGCTTGTTTAGATGCCTTATTTCTTTTTCCAATTCGTTATCGCTTCCATATGATTATTTGTCGTCTTTTTTTGAATTTATGATATGGTATTCTAAGTTTTACTTGTGAACTTTTAAACAAGATATTTCTTTATCCTTATTAGATAAAATTTTCTTGGTATCTCTTTTGGTTACTTCCAGCTGTCAATTTTGATTTTTTAAGCGACAATTTTCATCGTCTGTTATTGATTTTAACAAATCATTCGTCTTAACCTCAACTTGTAGACATTTATTGGTCACCTTATATTTCTCTAACTCTTCCAATATTTCTTGTAATTGTGACTTAATCACTAAATATGTGTTTGCCATAATTTTGGTTATGACTTCAGTTCAATTGTCTTCTTTTATTCGACAATAAGTAGGTACAAAAGTGTAATAATCCCTTATCTGGCTCTTGGGGAAATTTTGACTTTTCCATTTTTGTTATTTCCTCTCTTCTTTATTTTTCCAAGATAATAATTATAAAAATACTTTTTTAATCCCTTTTATTTTTTTTTTCCTTATTTTTTCCCAATAGTTATTAAAATTAATAACTATATCTATAATAATAATAATATATGTTATTACAATTAATAACATTATTTTAAAGATTTGGGATTGAGTAATTTATATTAATAAATGTTATTATTATAAATTAATAAATATGAAGTTTAAAAAAACAAAATTTTAAAAATTCAATATTAATAATGAATATTATTGTGTAAAAGTGAATTTATTAAAGTATCTGTTGTTTGTTGTTGGAAAAGAAACCATGTATATTTTTTTTAAGAAACCATGTGCGGTTTCTATATTTTGTTTTCTCTTTACTTCTTTTAGTTTTTTCTTTTTAATTTTTTCACTTTTTCACATTTTTTTTTTTTACTTTTTTGTTTTTTTCTTAGTAAGGTCAAAGACCTAGTTTAGAGACTCTCCAATTAATTATTTGGCCAAAAACCGATATTAGTTGAATTCCCAAGAAGGGGCTCTGATACCACTGTAATATCTTTATCCAGATATTCTCAAATAATTCGGAATAAACCCATCATTTCTGAAATAACCCACATATTAAATAATTGATCAATATATTGATCATTTACATTGATAATGAAATGCATATTAATAGGCCTTCTTAGTGACTATTCACAAAGAGGCATGTCTCTTAATTGACTTTTAATTTATTAATTGTTTATATTTATTTAATTATTGTTATTATTTATGTTTGTTACATTCTCCTCTCTCTTCTGCAGCCTTCTTTTCTCATTGAATTCATGCAAGCCTAAAGGTCCTATGCTTCATTAAATTAAACATGGTATCAAAGCATGTATTCAGGATAGCTTCAAAACTCAAAAACTTCCATTGATGCACAATATACAATTTGGTTCCACATAATTCCTGGTATTCTTTCCTTGCTCCCTCTGGATTTTGTCCAGAGAATTCTATCCAGGTGTGATGCACCTAGAGAAAGTGCACATGTCAAAGTGGAGAATGTTTGAATTGGTTTCATTTTGAATTGGAATTGTTTTGCAGTTTTTTTGTAGGTACATTCAACGATATTCTGAAGAATTGATTGTTTTTGAAGATGTAATATGGATAATTCAACATCTTTGACACCCAGAATCCTCACCCCCTTCAACTATCTTGATAGAATGGATGCCATGCATATTTTCTTGTGCAACAAGGGCATTTACAAGGTCACCATGGGAAGAGAATTAAAATCCCAACAACATCTTGAAAAATCAAAGTATATGAATAAGCTTAATGAATCATTTGGCTTCATGTGAATCCACATCTCCTGAGAGTTACTCTTTAATCTTGATGGACTGAGAACACCAAAATAATTATGGGAGAAGATCAAATACTTTTTTGGTAAGAAGGATGAGCTGAGGGGCCATATTCTATAGAATGAGTTGATAGCACTACAACCCAGTAGCTTCGAAATTATACAACATTTTTTCTCAAAATTAAAATATCATGTCATGCAATGCAATCAATGTGGGATTGAGAAGAAGGATGAGCAATTGGAACTCTCCATTTTGATCAAAATTTGCTTGGAATTCTCATTGTTTGTATCCATATTTCACTTCCGAAAACTGACATCTCCTCATTGGAAAATTCCATCCCTTGATGTCTTCATAGAATCTGTAATATAGGAACAATACAAACCAGTATAGATGACAGCCCTCAGAGCCTCCCCAAATCAATATCTCTTGGATAGTGAGAAATTGAATGCACAATCAAGGAGGAGGCATAAAGGAAAGGGGAAGAGGAACATTGAATTTGAACCTAAACAATAGTTTGATCCAGTAGATGAACCCTTGGGCTCTAAGACAGAAAAACATTAGAGGTTTGACAAGAGCAAGTGCTCGTACTGTAAGAAATGAAACCATATAGAGAAATATTGTATGAAGAAGACCATAGATTAGATGTCAAAAATCCTTGAATAGCACAATATTTCCCTCCCAAAAGGAAAAGGAAGGTTGAATCTAGAGATAAGAATGAATATCATGAGATATGCCATGCAAATTTCATAGGATTCAAACATAATAGTTTTACCCAGAAGAATTGTTTGAGACTATTTTTTGGACTAATAAGAAACCCTAACTTCCATAGGCTATAACTTTGAACTTCTTGTGAATCAAGGCTTGAGTTTTTTATTAAAATACATCATTGTGTCTCCTAAGACTCCTCATAAAATTATATTTGAAACATACCCAAGAAAATGTTATTGGAAAAATGGTTATGATGCCAAATGTTATGGACCAAACTGCACAAAAACTCATAAATATATAAAGAAGAAGTAACTTTATACCTTGAGAATTAAATAAAGGGAATGAATAAGATTAATTCTCTAGGGAGAAACTTCCTTTTACAATATATAAAATTCACAATATGAGATGATCTCTAAAACTAGGTCTCCTTGGAATATATATATATATATATATATATATAGAGAGAGAGAGAGAGAGAGAGAGAGAGAGAGAGGAGACAAATGGTATAATTACAACTACAATTAAGGTCCTATTTGACCAATAAAAATAACACTAATATCCTCGAGGGGTAGCTTTGTTATTTGGTGCTTTTGAGTCCAATATTGAATTAATCAAGGTTGGAGGTTCAATTCTCTGAGTCCTTCAAGGATAAGCTCTCAAAATTGGAGTTGATGGGGTGAAGCCCCTTTGGGTGCCCCCCCTAAGAATTATTACCATGGACATAGTGAGCACTATAACTTCCAAGGCTATGAACCACATCATAAATAAATAACATTAATATAATAATAGAAATGTAATGCCCAAATATATACAGACTAAAAACACATCATTTGTTGTAATCTTCAAACTCATTGCAACAAGATTGTCAATGGATTACAATCGAACATTTGGAATCTCTTATACAACTATATCACATACTTTTCTTGCAATATGAAAATGCTTTATTTTCCACCATACTTAACATATATGAAAATAATGAAAAATAAATATATCTATCATTAGGGAAAACTTGAGGTCTAAAATGGATCTCTTAAGAAAAAATCGTTAAATTAAAAATTAAAAATATGCTTATTTTAAACCAATAGGATTTAACATGGTAATTCCAACCCCATGGATGTATAATGTTGGAGGGAAATAAAGAAATATACTATTTTCGCATATTTTCAATTTATATCCTTAAATATTTACTAAAAATATCAAGTGTAGGTACTTATTGCATACATAATTAAATTTGTAATCCTATACTTGGTAAACTTTAATAAACCTACCATGATATAAGTTGGAAATACATGAAATAATGTGCCTCTAAGAAAAAGAAACATGTTTTCCTTGTAATTGGAGTTTTTTAGAAGTAAGGTCATTAAAAGTACCAGTATGGATACTTCTTGAAAAATATAATTTAATCATGTATCTAATGAGTACATACACTTGATACTTTAAGTAAACCTATAACGAAATAACTTGAATATACTCGAAAAAAAAAGAGTTTTGTCTATTTCCCTACACAATTCTTCTCTCCCTTTTTACTATTTTATTTAGGGGGGTCAGACTCTAATTTCCTCTATTGCATATTCTAAATCTTATTTAACTCCAACAATGCCCCCACGACTACTATACATAAATAGAAAGGGTAAAAATACCCTTACGTCCCATTCTCTTGTAAATGTTAAGGTTTGACACACTCCTATGAAAACAATGCACTCTTAAGTGATCATCAAATTCCAAGTATCATTCCATAGGTGTCTACTTTAGACTATAAATCTCTTTTACAACTCTATAAGCGAAATGTTCTTTTTTAGTATTTACCTAAAACCCTTTTGTATGAATCACATCCACCTATTCTTTCATGATTCATTCAATAATTCACTAATCACATCCATGAGTGGACATTCCAATCAAATTTTGTTTCCAAATCTAATACTTATACAACTTTGATTAGCTACGTTATGAAGGAAAATATATCCTCAAAATAAACCTTTTTAATTGTGTATATCTATTTGACACTGACTTTGCATTATAATTATACATGGATCCATCTATTTTTCATTCAATTGTAAAGATCCAATTGCGTATAATGGGCTTATTTCCCATGGGAACACAACCAACATCCAAGTCTTGTTTCCTTGCAATGCTTCAAAACCCACATTCATCACATCATTCCATTATTTATTGTTCTTTACTTCTTGAATGAAATTTGATTTTGAGGAAAATCAACAACTTAATCATAATAGAAAAAAATATATAATTCATCTAATCCTCCTACATATTTGTTTCAATTCTCTCTAATATCCTAGTATTTGAAACCTCAACTTTGTTTTCCTCTTGCTACACTTTTCCCCATCTTGCATTTTTCCTCAAAAACAAGTTATGAAACTGTGTTGAGAAGAAAATGTTTGTTATTTTGGACCTAGCTTTTTATGAGCTTGAAAATGTAGTAGTAGAAGAGAGAAACAACAAATACAAGGACACAAACAATAACATTTAATCAAGTTATTGTTTGGATTTTCAAAAGTTTTGTGAGAAACCAAGTTATCACCTATGGAACAAGAGAAAATGGACTTGTGTAAAAGTAGAGAGAACCACATTTTGTAGCAAAGAGAATCAAAGGAAACAAAGTTTCAACGCCCGTCGAATATGATATGAATATAGAAAAATGGAGAAAGTGGTAAATTAAGTGAATTTTTCCCATATTCGTGAAAATACAATAAATTCCTCTTTAGTTAAACACTTCATTTCATGAAGTTAATCGAAGTAAAAAATGAAATAGGGTAATGGATATGAAGTGTAATATTTCAAAAATAAAGACCTATAGGTTGGTCAAATATCTTGAAGGGAAGAATTTAGTTGAAAATGAATCTTATAAATGAAGTATAAGAAATACAACTCCACCAATGAGTATAAGGTGAGGATAGTAGTGAAATATATATTTTCCAAGCACAATTTTTAGGAGCACCCATCAAATTGATGTGAAGAGTTCAATCCTAAATGGAGATCTCGATAGGGAGGTCTACTTCAGAATTTAAAATTCACGTAATTTTGGGACAAGGTCCTAATTGAGCTATCATGGAGCTTAGATGTATTATTATTCTCTTCCAATAGAGAAAGTAAGGGATAATGATATTTCTTTAATCCCTAATACTTATTAAGGAGATAGGAAATATAAGTATAAATTAAAATATTCTTCTCACAAAGCTCAAAAATAGTGTCTTGGTAAAAGGAACTCTTCTTGTCAATCAATATTTGTTTTCTACAATAAATCAAATTGCTCTATAATCCATGTTTTATAATTGTATAGCTAAGCAATATAAACCTACAACAAATAAATCTTGTCATGGTTCTTTTCATTAATTTCTTGCAAACAAACAATGTCAACATAAATTCCATCTTTAAGAAAATACAAAGAAAGCAGATCCGTGTAATGTTTACACATGAAAAAAAAATTAAGAAATAAAAGCATGTGCATGCATGCACATGCAAAAATAATATTTAATATATAAGGTCATTTACAAAATACAAAATGACTAAACAAAGCACGAAAATTGTGTTATATAAAAAAATATAACATAATACAATATATATATATATAGAAAAAGAAATCATAATAATAATAACAACAACAATAATAATATAATAATATTATATTAATTAGTGAAAAGGTGTAACTCTTTATGGAGAGTTGCATTAGACACTCTTTAAATAATTATATATATGGGAAAGTCTATCTTGTAAAATGTCATATCTTATTTATCAACATTTTATATTTATTCATGGATTATTTGTGTTTTCGAAAGTGGAAGTTTGAGAAGTTCCAGTAAACGGGTTTTTATCGTTACAGTGGTATCAAATCCCCTTCTTGGGCATTTAGCTAATACCTTCCCTTCGCCATTATTTACAATTTGTGTAAATTTGGTTTTTAACCATTATCCTAGGGTTTCCCTAAGATTGTGGTCTTTGAACAAGAAGTAAAAGAAAAGAAAATGGAGAAAAAAAAACAAAAAACAAAAAAAACAACCCATTGTATTAAGAAACCACACATGGTTTAACTTACTACTTTATTAAAGAATGTACTATTTAGTTAAAAGTGGGAAAATAATTGGAAATTTTTATATTATATATTTTTACAATACGTGAGATGAAAAGGGATTTCACATAAAATTGAAAGTCATAAAAACTAAGATATGAATATTTGAACCCAGGTGGGAAGGATAACATTCCTTATTCCCAACCACCCAATCTACACGCAATCCACAAAGAGATTTAATAGTAATTTTTTTATTTACATTGTATTAATAATAATTATTTGTCGAAAAGGAAAAGGTTATTTAGCTTAATAATAATAGGAAAAAATCAAAGAAGACAAAATTAAAAAAGACAAAAAGTCAAGATCTAGTGAAAACTATTTATCGTCGAAGAAGTCAGTTAAAAGACGACTCGTCAAAGAAGCAAAAGACATAATCGCAAATGATGGAAAACTCATATTCAAGAATTAAGTTGCAGTTACAAGCAACATTGGATGAGTTGGAGCAATATAAGGTGACCAATAAATGTCTACGAGTTGAGTTTAAGACAAATGATTTGTTAAATTTAAAAAAGAGATGATGAAAATTGTCGCTTAAAAAACCAAAATCGACATATGGAACTAACCAAAAGAGATACCAAGAAAATTTTATCTAATAAGGATAAAGAAATATCTTGTTTAAAAGTTCACAATCAAAACTTAGAAGATCAAATCAGAAATTCAAAAAATAATGACAAATCACCATATGGAAGCGATAATGAATTGCAAAAATAAATAAGGCATCTAAATAAGCTCATCATGGACAAAGATAGTGAATTGATGCAAGTTCACAGAACATTAGAAATTCAAGAAGTAGAGATAGGTCAACTTCAACAACAGATTAGTGAACTCCAGTAGAAGGAGAATGACACTTAAAAAATGAAAAAATTGGAGATAGAAGTTGTCAAAAGCACGCTATCCAATAAGACCGAAACATTTTTCACATTAAAGAACCATAACAAGAAGTTAGTCACAACAATTAAGAAGTTGAAAAATAGTTGGAAGGTAGAACACTCTAATGAAGACATTCAAGGAAAAAATTTAGACAAGAAGGAAGAAAATAGCTACATCAGAAATCATAACGAAGATCTTAAGGAGCAACTTAAGAAGTCCGAAGATTACAAAAAATTGCAAGTAGAATTGTTAAAAAAGTTTAAAAATGATAACATACAATTAGAAAACAAGTTGGAAAATATACAAAGCGAAACATTAAAAAATAAAGGAATGAAAATGTAGTGTCCAACATAGATCAATGCTCAAAATACGACGCTCGTGAAAGAAAATAACATTGTGAAAATTCCCTATCGACACCCCAACCATATAAACCAGTATCCTAGAAAGTGGGAATTATCAAAATATAATGGTACTAATGTAATAAAAGCTCCTGATGACAGATCAGTAGGGAATCCCAACAATCAGCAACAAATCAATTTGGGATGGATTGATCCCTCAGTATGTCAAAATTTATGCTCTACACTTAGAAGTTCGCATCGACATGTTTCGTTAGCTACGACATCACAAGGAACGATGCGACCACGTTATAAGGCTTTGAGGACAAAGCCTTTATAAGAGAGAGGCAATGTAACAAACATGAATAATAACAATAATTAATTAAATATAAACAATTAATAAATTAAAAGTCAATTAAGAGATATGTCTCTTGGTGAATAGTCACCAACAAGACCTATTAATATGGCTTTCATTATCAATGTAAATCATAAATATATTTATCAATTCTTTAATCTATGGATTATTTTAGAAATGATGGGTTTATTCCGGATTATTTGAGAATATCTGAATAAAGATATTACAAATTGTAAGGCCCAATGAAAATAAAACATATAATCCCCTCTCCAAAGCATAGAACTTATGAAAATAATAGTAAAGATTCCATCTCAAATGAAATGTGTGATAAGGTTAAAAATATGTATGTCTCCCTTCATCAAAGATAAAAATTCACCCTCTTTTTATAGCCACCATTAAAATAATAAATTAGTCCCTCTTCAAAAATAGATCAAACTTGATTTTAATACAATATGGAGCTCTAAAAACCCTATTTCTAAAAACCCTAGGTCTAAAAACCCTAGCTAGGGATCACATGGATTTGGAAAAAAAGGACCTAGAGTTCAAACTATCCTTTTGGTGGGCCCAATACCAAGAAAGACAAAAAGTGGGAATTTGCTTATGTTTTCCATTGTTTTTTTTTCTGCTAGCCTAAGTAGTTAGTGGTTATTACATCAACACTCCCTCTTAACTAGGAAGGTATTCTCTCCACACAATTTATTAGCACAAGTCTTCTTCTCTGTATCATTTGGATCATCATCAAGTCCTAATCATCTCCAATTCATCTTCATATTCAAGTCATCTTCATCTCCAATTCATCTTCATCTTCAAGTCATCTTCATCTGGATCTGGATCATCTCTCAATCTAGATCATCATCACTGGATCTAGATCATCACTTGATCTGGATCATCTCTGGTTCTGGAACATCTTTGTTGGATCATCATCATAGGTGCTATCTCTTGATTCTTCTCGTCACAGGAAGTTCTACAGAGCCAGCCCTTTTTCATGCTGGTTGTAGGCCTAACCTCCATGTAGGTCTTCTTCCATCACTTATATCTAACCCTAAGTCAGAATGGCCCACCCAGCACTTATATCTGATCATGTAGGAACCAATCCTATAATCATATCATAAAGGCATGCCTAGAACTCACATCTAACCATGTGGGAACACATCCCACAACCCTGTCAGAAAGGCCCAGCACTCACATCTGACAACCAATGTCAGAAAGGCTTAGCACTTACATTCAACCATGTGAGGAACCAATCCTCCATGTCAAAAGGCTCTGCACTTACATCTGACAACCAAAGTTAGAAAGGATCAGCACTCATATCTGACAACCAATATCAGAAAGGCTCAGCACTTATATTCGACCATGTGAGGAACCAATCCTCCATGCCGAAAGGGATTTGCACTTACATATAACAATAAATGTCAAAAAGGCTCTGCACTCACATCTGATCATGTAGGAACCAATCCTATAGTCACATCAGAATGGCCCTTAGTCCTAGACTAAGGTTTCTTGGTAACTGAGCAGGTGCCTCCATTCCAACAATGGCATTTGGTGCTTATATCTGACCATGTAGGAACCAATCCTACAGTCACATCAGAATGGCTCTACACTCGCATCTAACATGGAAGGAACCAATCCTCTCACCATGAAAGAATGGCTCAGCCCTTACATCTGACCATGGAAGGAACCAATCCTCTTACCATGTCAGAATGGCTCATGGACTCATCACTTCCCTTTGGAGGGAACCTAGATCTCGAGAACACCAAGCTTCTCTCTGAAGTATTCAAACTTCACCCTAGCCAATGGCTTTGTCAACACATCAGCTATATGTTCGTCTGTCACAACATACTGGAGCTTCACTACTCCCTTCTGCACCATATCCCTGATATAGTTATACTTGATCTCGATATGCTTTGACTTGTCATGGAACATTGGGTTCTCTGAAAAACTCATGCAACTCTGGTTGTCACAATGTATACAAGTAGCATCCAACTGGAGATCAAATAAATCAGACAGTAGCTTCCTCAGCCATACTTCCTCACAACTAGCTGAACAAGCTACGACATACTCTGCTTCAGCTGTACTCAGTTCCACATAGGATTGCTTCCTACTAAACCAAGAGATCAGACCTAATCCCATACTGATGCAACAACCTAAAGTGCTCTTCCTATCGATGGCACTACCTGCCCAATCTGAATCAACATAAACCTCCAGGTTAATCTTCTAATTCACCTCATACTTGAGCCCATAATCAATTGTAACCCCCAGGTACCTCAGAATATGCTATGCAACAATCAAGTGAACATATCTCGGATCTGTAAGAAACCAGCTTAAGGTGTTCACAACAAAGCAAATATCTAGTCTCATGTTCTTCAAGTACATCAAGGACCCAATCATCTGATGATACATCGTAGCATCAACCGCTTCTGATGAAGCATCACTTAATAGCTTCAAGTTTGATGCCATAGGTGTGGCCATGGCCTTGCATTCCATAATCCTAAACCTCTTCAGGATCTCTACTACATACTTCCCTTGTTCAAGGGAGATTCCATATGCATTCTGCCACACCTCCATGCCTAGAAAATAGTGCATCATACCCAAGTCCTTCATTTCGAACTCAGCAGCAAGATTCCTCTTCATATCAGCAATCAACCCATCCATACCTGTTACAAACAGATCATCTACATATAGTAGGAGTGTCACTGGGTTGGCATCTTCAACCTTGTAGTAAAGGTTGGAATCTGGTTTACTTTTGGTAAAGCCCAAATTGGATAGAAATCCATCAATTCTACTGTACCATGTCCTAGGTGCCTGTTTCAAACTGTACAGGGATTTCTTCAATCTACACACATGAGACTCCCTGTCATGTGTCTCAAAACCAAGTGGCTGCTCTACATACACTTCCTCTTCCACTACACCATTAAAGAAAGTAGTCTTGACATCCATTTGGTGTATCTTCCATTTCATCACTATAGCCAAAGAAAGTACTGATCTGATGGAAGTGTATCTAGCTACTGGTGCAAAGGTTTCTTCATAATCTATTCCTTCTTTCTGTGAGAAGCCACGAGCCATGAATCTTGATTTATATTTTTCTATGCTACCATCTACAGCATGCTTGATCTTGTAGATCCATTTGGAAGTTACAACCGACTTCCCTTTTGGTCTTGGAACAACATCCCAAACATTATTCTTCATGATCGATTGATACTGTTCGATCATAGCATCCTTCCATTCTTTCTGTCCTGCTGCTTCTTCATAGTTGGAAGGTTCGTTATTGATAAAGTCACACAATAAAGCTACATACCCGAAGTAGGACCTGGTCCTCTTCCTTTATCTATGATTCTCTTCTGGAGCCCCATATCTTTCCACACCTTGTATAGATTCTCATCCCTAAGTAGGTTTCCTCTTGCAAGGATTATTTTCCTGATGTGGATCTACAGGTTCTTCAAATTCTTGATCTTCTTCTCGAGTTTCTTCATTCATGGTTGTGTCATGAATTCTGGGTGCTTCTAATTCTTGAGGATCTTTAGCAGGTCTCTTCCTGGATTCGTTGTAAGCTGAGTCTTCGTCAAATGTGACATCCCTGCTGATGTCGATCGTCTTGAATCCTGGGAAGTATATTCTATAATCCTTTGAGCTTTCAGAGTATCCCGCAAATATACCCTTCTTTCCTGAAGGATCTAACTTTGTCCTCTTTTCTTTCGGAATGTGTATGTACACTAGACAGCTGAATATTCTAAGATGGCTGACTTATGTTTTCTTGCTGGAAAAGACTTCTTTAGATGTCTTGTTCTTGAGTACTCTATGTGGAGTATGGTTCTATACATACACCGCTGTTCTGGCAGCTTCTACCCATAGATGCATGGGAAGATCTTGATCATGAAGCATTGCTCTTGCAGCTTCCATGATAGTTCTATTCTTCCTTTCTATAACCCCATTCTATTGTGGATTATATGGAGTGGATAACTCCCTCTTAACCCTTGAATCTTTACATAACTCTTTGAATTCATTTGATGTGAATTCTCTACCATTATCTGATCGAAAGGTATTGATCTTCTTTTCCGTGTGGTTCTCGATCAATGCTTTGAATTCCTTGAACTTGCTAAAAAATTCATCTTTGTTCTTCATAAAGTATATCCATGTCTTCCTAGAATAATCATCAATAAAAGAAACATAGTGTACATACCCACTTAAAGAACCGAATGACATTGGACCACATACATCAGAGTGAATGATTTCCAATATTCCTTTTTCTTTGCTTTCGCTACTTGGAAATGTCTTCTTTGTGTTCTTTCCTTTCGCGCATCCTTTGCAAACTCCTTAATGTTTTGCTTGAATTTCTGGAAGACCTTCAACAGCTTTGCTTGTAATTGGTAGTGTTTGTAGTGCACATGTGCAAGCCTTCTATGCCAAAGTTCATTTGGCTCTACTGTTTCATGGACCAAAGCTTGTTCTGGATGGCCCTTCAATTTGTATAATCCTCCTTCTTGTTCTCCAATTACTATTGCATCATCAATAGTCTTTCCTCTTGGACACATGAGGACTTGGCCATCTACAAATGCAACCCTCATGCCTTTTGCATCCAGTGCCAATATGGAGAAAATATTCTTCTTTAGTCCTGGTACAAACAAGACATCCTTCATTTTCATAGACTTTCCAGAGTCTAGCTTGTAGGAGGATTCACCACTACCTTTTATTGGATATTGGTAGTCATTCCCAAGTTTCACCTTATGGGGTGAATTAAGTTTGGATAGTTTCTCAAAAGATTCCTTGAAACCTGTCATGTGTTTGGAAGCCCCACTGTTAATAAGCCAATCTTTGCTTCCATGAGTGACAATTTCCCTGAGAGTGGAGATCAAAACATATTCTTCATCACTTGAATATTCTTCACTTTCTTGTTTTACTTTCTTCCTGGGAGGATCATCATCCTCAGCAGTGTGAGCATGATGTCTTCTTTTGGAGTTCTTCTTCTTGGATACAATCTTATTCATGGGACAACTTCAATCAAAGTTTCCTCTTTCATCACAAGTATAACATCTGAGTTTGGATGGATCCCTTCTTACAAAATTATTTTTCTAATGAGAATGCTTACCTTGGTGATGATGATTTTCCCTTCTTCCTTTCTTGGAGTGTACTGTGAGAACTTGATCTTCACTTACCATTTTTTATTATCGAGCTGCTATTCGAGCTTCTTCTTATGAACATTCTTCCCATAGTCTATTGAACTTGATTAGCTTCTTCCTAGGACATATTCCTTGGATGAAAGAATCCCATGACCTATGGAGACCATTAAAGGTTGTCATCACAATTTATGCATTCTCCACTTCTTCATCTACTGCTTCAAGTTGTTATTTGATCTGGGAGACCCTTGTGAAGAATGACTAGATGGTCTCCTCATTTTGGATCTTTACATTCTCCAATATTCATCTCTTCATTCATGTGATTTAGTCTCTTTTCTTCTCTCTATTTTTCATGTGTATGCTTGTGAGAATTCTTAGTAGCAATATCTATTTCCTGTGCTTCTTCTTAGCATAATTTCTCATAGCATTGATCTATTATTTCTACATGTATAAGTTGTAGATAATACCTATAATGGATTCTGCAAGCTGAGTGCACATATGAAAGGTGATACATATTTCCCATGCCAAATGAACTTGCGCCTTTGTGGTTTTTCCCAAATGGGTTTCCACGTTAAATTTTGTCTCTATGTGTATGTGATGATCGTACTGTTTTGAATGTATGCATATTTCAAATAAGGAGATCTGAATTTGTCACATCCCCTCTATTTATGAATAATCTCATGTATGTATGTGTCACACTACTTATTGGATGAATCTATCATAATATTTCTATGTCGATTATGATGATATGTGTCAATTAGTAATTAGATGGGTAACTTGAATGAGTAGACAAGGAGTAAGAAGTAAAATCCATGGATTCGATTGAGTGATTTAATAAGATACAACAAGAGTATAAATACCCACCTAACTATATAAACCTGGTTATGGAAGTTACCCATAAAGATATCTCAGTTGAGATTGCATCTCCTTCGCAGGTGTTGCTGACTGAGACCTACTCTGTCGGGCCGATATCTTAGGCTTTGTTGACGGACACATAGGGGTCTGAACCTGGGTCAAAGGGGAGAAATACAAACATTCTTAATGGAACAAGAGATCCTATCATATAGGAATTCGAGTTATAACTTGTTAGAATAGGAAGAACCCCCCCACCCCGCTCATGTTAGGATTTACGAGAAATACCCTTTCAACTAATAGATTTGGACAAATATTACATGCAATAATGCTAAAAATACTTACATCACAATTTTTTATTTTCTCCCCATTGATTATAACTTTTATAATAAGAACAATTTAGATAAAAATTGTCCTTACAATAACTTAAGAGTTATATTTGTAGCCTTAAGAATGAAGGCAATATCCTCTTAATGGGTGACTTTACTGTTAGAACTACAAGTAACCAAGCTATTCTCTTAACCAATTACTCCAACCTTAATATTCTTTGGTTAAAAAAAGTCCTAACTCTATATAGTATGTGCAAAAGAAGTTTAAAGATCTAGGTGAAAATTTGTTTGGTTCCAAACTATTCAAGCTTTGTAGTGCTCAAGATCTAATAATTTGCAATGGTATACTGAAGTGGTCAAGTTCTAAACAAATTGTTATTTTTTCTAATATAATTTAACTTAATTACGATATTTATCTGAAAGAATAACAAACACAACAAGATACATAAGATAGAGAAGATACACAAGACACAAATATTTTCCTCGAGGAAACCATAAAGGAGAAAACCCCACAAACTTTCTCTGAATAGTTCAGTCACTAAGAAAATATCACAAGATGGAAAAAACAAATAATAATAAGTCTTATGCATCTCTCTCTCTCTCTCTCTCTCTCTCTCTCTCTCTCTCTCTCTCTCTCTCTCTCTCTCTCTCTCTTTATCTCTCCTCACATAAACTTGAGTGGGTGTGAGTGTGTATAAATGAGGGAGGGAACCTCCCTATTTATACCCTTGAAGTGGCTGACCTTCCAAGTTGGCTGGGATGAATTCTAACCCTAACAAGGCTGAATTATCATAGAGATACTCTGAAAGTACATTACATTAAATTATACTAGGGACTATTTCCCCGAATTACAATGAAGGTTGTACCTCAAGGACCATACACAATAATGACATCCCAAAAGGAGGGAAACAGATCTCTAATGAGGGTACAACAACATACAATTATAATATACATCAAAATATCATTCAAAGCTACAAATACAATATCATTCCCTCTTAACTAGGAAAATATTCTATCTCACCACAGGCATCAACATATTTGGTCAAGTCATCATGAGAGTTTCTCCCATAGTTTTCATCTTGTCGATCATCGAATAGTACTATCTATCATCGAAAGTTTCTATAGATCTAGCCTTGTTTCATGATGGGTGTCGGCCTAGTCCTCATCTAGTTCTTCATCATATCCATGATAAATCCATCGTGTAGGTATAGCCCATTACTATTCATTACATTGCCACTTCAATCACATGTGTCTCCTACCATCATCTCATCATATCAATATCATCTCATCACCCTGCACAGAACACACAGAGCACAACCCAGATGCATACCACTGACCACCTATGTTCTACCAACATAGGAGCACCCCAAGAGTCATTATGTCACCAAGATAACCTATGTATTCCACTATGCAAGAATCACATAGGAGCACACCAAGTGCATTATGTCTCACCATGGTGAACCTATGTTCCACAAACATAGGAGCACGTCGGGACTTATTCACACCACCAAGAAAACCTACATATACCATTCTGTGAGAACTTCCTAGGTGCACACCCAGTGCCTTGTGACCTCACCGTATCCAACATGGGAACACACACATACAAGGACTAATTACAACCTAACGACCTGTGTACCACGCTAGGATATTTTCTGTTCTAGGTCAACCACAATGAATTATTACATCTAAACAACCTATGTACCATGCCAAGATCCTTTTCATTCCAGGATAACCTTCCAGAACTTATTACATCCAAATAATTTGCATACCAGGATAGGATGTTTTCCATTCCAGTATAACCCACATGATTGATTACATATGAGCAACCTGCGTACCATGCCAGGATCTTTTATACTCCAATACAACCCATACCTAGACTAATTACATCCAAGAAACTTATGTACCATGTGAGGATATTTTACACTCTAGGAAAACCTGTAAGACTGATTATGTCCAAGCAACCAACGTACTACACTAGGATCTTTTCCACTCAAGGAAAACATGGCTACTTTCCCATGTGCGATATCATGCATCTGCGTCTTTTGGTCTCTCTCCATATCTAGCATAGGAGCATGCTAAGATTGATTACATCACCAATACAACCTGCAATTATGACCATGCTAAGGCTCGTTACTCCCTCTTTCTAGGGGCCTCTTTCTGGATCACACCAATTCTTTCTATGAAGTACTCGAATTTCACTCTTGTTAGAGGCTTGTTCAATACATTGGATATCTTCTCATCTATTTCCACATACTAGATATTCACTAATCCTCTTTGCACCATAAAAAAATGTAATTCAGACCAAACAAATCAGATAGTATATTTTGGAGCCATACTTCCTCACAACTAGTCGAGCAGGCTGTAACATGTTATCACCAACCTTGTAGTTTCCTATGTATGATGAATCCAGGATGGATGGTAGCGGGGAAAGAAACTAGGGAGGTGGAACCAATACTGCCTAGACTCCCAAATGGATGGTTGTCACGTCAATCAAGCCAATATTTGATTTATGTTATCTAATTCCAAGACAACAATGGGGGAGACTCAGATCTACTCCTGACATGAGAGATCAGACCTAGACACCAAAACAGATCAAATGCACTATGAGGTACATAAGGTGTTCAGAAACTCTAGATCTATAGTAGGATTCAGTAGATGGATCAGGACTTCAGTAGTATATTGGGAGATCCAAAGCAGTAATCAGATGACCTTTGGGGGAAATGGTTGGATCTAGGGTTTTGGTACTATAAACTAAAGAAGATGATCTCTACCTTGAGAAGCGTAACTGAGGCATGATGGGTAGGAAAATAGTTGGGAATATCTAGTACCTAGATGATAGACTCAATGAAAAAGGTAAACATGTGTGATTTTTTGAGTCATCAAGAAACAACCAATTTCAAGAGGAAGAGATCAATTCAGGGCTAGCACTAAGGATGGGAGATCAGTGCCTTTCATGCATTGGGAAATGGTGTCAGTATACACCCAGTGTTGAGGTGAACCCACCTAGGGTAAACCCTGATCTGTGGACCTAGATAAGTGTTTTGGTCTAGATGGATCAGTTAAGGCAGGAATTCAATCAAGGAAGGTTAGTGATAGGGTTGGATGAGGCATATATATTGATCTGAGGCCACCAATAGACAACCAGATTAGCATTGAAGAGGAAATGGGATCAGGAGGGCCTGATCTACACACTTGGTTCAAAGAATTTAGGAAAAGTCAAAGTTGATGAATGAGGCTAAGAGGATGAAAAACTGATTTCTTCAGATCTAGGGAAAGCAGGATGGATCTAGCTTAGCATTAGGGGTGCTCTAGAGTGCTTAGGTCCTAATATATCATCCTATCCTGTTAGATTTCAGAAATTGTAAACTCAGGAAAGGTCTAGTTTTTCAGTGATGACGCTAAGGTTGTTTCAGTCTAAAATTCAGATCTAGGTCACACTGTCATGAATCTGAATAGATTTGGGGGTGATTTGGTATGTGTGAGACCTGATCTATCAGTGTATGAAATCAGAAATCAGAAAAATTAAAAACCCTAGCAGGTCAAATTTTCAGTGGGGGCACTAAGTAGTTTTCAGACAATATTTCAGATCTAGGTCAAACAAGTAGGAATTTGACCATTGTTGTAGTATATTCAATAAGAGGGAGGCCCAATCTATGAAACCTAGTAGTGGTTTGTCCAAATATCGATCGGTTCCTAGATTCAGTATTTTTAGGGGTTTTTTTTGTATTTTAAGGATTTTCAAAAAAATGGAAGGAAAATAGGTACAATGGATTTAGATCTATTAAAGAGAAGAGAATCACCTATTGGATCATACCTATAAATGCTTGTAGAATTCTTAACAACAATGATCCTTTCTATCCCGATCAATTCTGAAAGATCCACGTGATTTCTATGACGGATGTAAGCCCCAAGCCACCAATGCACCCCCTACCCTGCATGAGCAAACGTCAACAATATTATATTTGCTAAGAAAATATAAAGAAACTAAATGCTATAGGAAATTAAAAATAATTAATCATATACCATAATGATACTAATGAAAACCCCATGATCCAAGACAAGATAACCGAACGAGTTGAGGCCCCCCTGCAAAAACGCTCCGGCCAAAACACCCTCTTGTAGACAAGACAATGATAGCAGAAAAAATATAGATCTCACATGAATTTCCACAATTATACGAAGCACAATACTATCCAATCACCATTTGAGAACACCATATGCAAATTAGATCCAGAAAATATCCATGAAAAAATCTTTCTATTATTCAGATCCAAGAGCCAAAGACCCCTTACAAATGAGAATCTCTCTCCTTTAAATAGAAATGAGAGAACCACAATCACAACTGAATCCTAACCACTTTCAAAATGAGTGGCTAATATTAAAAGATAAAATATTCTAATCAATGGTTGAGATGAGCTCAACATACAACACGTGGATCAATATAACCATAAAGTACCAAAGTGGACTAAATCACCCATAAAGACGGTACCCCACTCAACAAGAAATAAATGAAGCACATGGTGGGTCCATGGATTATTAACTAACTCCCTATGGGTTCCCCATGGCACAATAAAATAATATAACATTTTAATTCTTTGACTTTGTGCCTCCGTTAGGAAATCGTGAGCCTCCCAAAAGCTCCAGAAAATAATATAAAATGCCCAAAAAATAGGTGTGGCACCAATCAGGTGTTGCAACTACTGGATAAGGTGTGGAGGACATCACTCTAATCATCATGACTCATCCCATATCATTTCCTTACCTCAGTAGCCCAAATCAAATTCTTCAGTAGCCATTTAATCATTTTTTAATCTGCCTCGGGAAACGTGATCCTGCTAAACTAGCCTCCTAGGGTTCCTGCGTTGTCTAACTGATCCCACCAGGCTTTCTAGGATGGGGGAAATATGGTACAAACAAGTTCCTACACCCCCTATTTCCCTACAACGCCCTAGGATATCCAAAAAAACATCTCCCTGCTCAAACACATCATCCTATGAAGCAAAACTGCATCAGAAAGGTAAAATGAGCTTGATCATTTCTGCAAGTGCCCGAAACTAAAAATAAATTGCCTCATTACACTCAAAGATTCCAAATCCATTTAGGGTGTATAGTCATACCCCTCTCAAGTCTCTACCTGATCATCAACCATATCCAATAGACAATATAACCATCTGTAAATGATCAGATACCAATAATATAACTCAAACTATCATCCATCTGTTGCAAGTGCTACAAGGCTAAGGCGAGCTCTACAAATTATTTAAGAAACAATCACAAAAAGTAGCAATCATTTCACTAGAAGTACATCAAACAAATACATATATAAGGCTTTATTTATTATTACTTAGACTATACTTTCAGGACTATACTCACTTCATAGTTGTAGTCAATTTGCTAGTGAAAGTTGAAGGATGAAATATACTAGGCTAGGGGAAAGGATGACTTCGTACTTAACATCATGACACTTTGGATATGGAAATGAAAAACTCACTAAAACCAATGTCGGACAAATAACAACACAAGTAATGGCAGTGCCTCACAAATGGTTGAGTTGTTTAGAGAGTGCTTATTCAACTTAGACATCATGACTACATCAAGTTTGATCCAAGTTCATTAGGACCATAAATTTTATTTCCATTGCATTTTTGGCCTATATGACCCTTTTGGGACTTCACCAATGCTTAAAAGCATAGCTAATCACAGCTTTCATCTAGGACAAATTTATATTTATAAGGTCAGCAATATTTGGATATAGCATATTTTAACCATTGCTTTTTGGACCTTCTCTTATACCCTTCAAGGGGTATTTTAGCATTTCATTGTTCTTGCCCTTTTTCACATATGTTAAGAAACATAGTTTTAGCATTTTCATTTTCCTTGGGTGCATATATAATATTTCCAATCCAGGTAGTACATGAGCTTTCAGTTTTAGCCAACAACATCTCAAGTGACCAGGGGGAGTTCTGCATAGTGCCAAACATTGGTACAACTAACCAGAATGATTTAGGCATACAATCCAACTCACCAAAGGCAAGTTCTGTCACCAACTTAGAGCCAAGACACAATATAAACAGGGAGGCTTGTCCAACAAAGGTTCTAGCAGGGAAAAAGGTCCTCCATTCCATAAGTCAAGAATTCAGTCGGGTTGAAAACAAAACTGAAAGGTAATGGATGGGTGGAGACAATGAAAGGTGAAGCCAACACTAGCAAGCCAAAACAATGGTGGGAATGATTAACTATATTCTCCCTAAGGAGGTAAAACGAATGAGTATAGATCATGAACTTCAAAGTCAGAGTAGGAACATCAATACATAATACAAATACATCCAAGTCCATATAATTATGACCGCAAGATCATGACAATACATGTTAATACATGTCACAAAGATGAGTATAAGAGCAATCATAACCATAACACAACATAATAAAAGTTGATTCATAGTCATGCATATCATCCATCTGAACCATCATCTGTCCAATGAGAAAGTATTGATATAAATCTGGGCATCAATAACCGCTTTGTAATGACTAAATGGCTACATCAGTCCTTAGATCTAAGTGTCCTGAGACTCAGTCCTGACATGGGAGAGTACAATAGTCCACAAATATAATAATGATCTGGCAAAACTGCTCATCTCAACATCTCATATGTAAGAGATCTAGCTGAAAAATATACTGTGTCTGAAAAATAGAATATGGTAGCCTGGCTACTATATATGTTATAACACAACATATTCTGTCTCAGTTATACTCATCGTCGTGCAGGACTGCTTCTTGCTAAATTAGAAGATCATGACGAATCCCAATTTGAAGCAACAACCCGAAATGCTCTTCATATCAGTGGTGCTACCTTCCCAATATGAATCAACATAATTGTGCAGGTTAATCATCTAATTCGTGTCATACTTGAGACCATACTAGATTGTACCCTTCAGGTACCTCAATAGATGCTTTGTAGCAAACAGGAATTGGCCCAAGTTGTTAATAGAAAAGCATATATCAGGTCTCTTGTTCATCAAGTATGTCAACGAACCAATAATATGACGATACATTGTGGCATCAATCAACTCTGATGAAGCATCACACAAAAGCTTCAAGTTTGATGCCATAGGTGTGGTTATCGCCTTGCAATCCAACATTCTGAATATTTTTAGAATCTCCACTACATAATTGACCAAGGAAAACTCCATCCGCACTCTTCCACACTTCCATGTCTAATAAGTAGTGCATCATCCCTAGGTATTTCATCTCAAACTCTCAGTGGAAGGCTTCCTCTTTGCATTTATAATGAGTTCGTCCTCCCCCATCAGGAACATGTCAATGACATATAGCAAGATCATCGCCGATATTTCATCTTCAACCTTGAAGTAAAGTTTGGAATATGCTTCACTCTTATTAAATCCTAATCTTATCAGGAAGCTATCCATCTTACCATACCATGTCCTAGGTTCCTATTTCAATTCATACAAGACCTTCTTCAATTTTCACACATGAGTCTTCCTGTCATGTATCTCGAATCCTAGTGGTTTCTCTATGTACACTTCCTCTTCGACTATACCATTCAAGAATGTTGCATTTACGTCCATTTAGTGTATCTTCCATTTGATTACTGTAGCCAATGTAAGTATAGATATAATGCAAGTGTACCTCACTACGGGTGCAAATGTCTCCTCATATTCTATGCCTTCTTTCGGTGAGAATCCCTATGCCATGAAGTTTTCCTTATGTTTATCGATGCTACCATCTGCAACATGATTGATATTGTAGATCCGCTTTGAATTCATGACAGAATCCCATTCGGTATTGGAACCATCTCCCAGACATTATTCTTCATAATCAACTAGTACTCCTTGATCATGAAATCCTTCCATTCTTTATTTTCTGCAGCCTCTTCATAGTTAATGTAAGATTCTTTATCAATGATGTCACATAGCAGGGCCACATAGTTGTTGTAAGGTTTTGGTATTTTCCTCTCTCTAAGCATCTCATTTGGAGAACCATACCTTTTGGCTTCTTGTATCATCTCCCATGCCCATCATGGTTTTCTCTTGTGGGAGTTCTTCTCATGAAGTGTCTCTACAGGATATTGTGGTTCTTCCATGTCATGATATTCATGATCTTATGGAATTTCTTCTACCATTTTCATATCCCAGACTCTAGTTCCTTCAATTTCCTCAAACTCTTCAATAGGTAGTTTTATGGATCTAGAGTATATCGATTCTTCATCAAATGTTACATCTCTGCTGATGTTAATATTTTTGAATCCTAGGAAGTATATTTGGTATTCCTTTGATGTATCACTATATCCTAGGAATATTCCCTTCTTCCCTGAAGGATCAAGCTTGGTCCTATTTTCCTTTGGGATTTGTATGTATACTAGGAATTCAAATATTATGAGATGGATGACTTTTGGATTCTCTCTTGAGAAATCCTCTTAATGAGTCTTGTTTTCAAGTACTCGATGAGGAGTGCGGTTTTGTACATACAAAACTGTCCTTGTTGCTTTTGCCCAAAGGTGCATAGGAAAATCCTGGTCATGTAGCATTTTTTTGTTGCTTCCATTATAGTTATGTTCTTTCATTCTACAACACCATTTTTTTGGTGATTATATGGACTTCTCAAATCCCTCTTAATCCCTAACTCTCTGCAGAGTTCATTGAATTATTCTAAGGTGAACTCTCTGCCATTATTGGACCATAGAGTATTGATATTCCTCTCAGTGTGTTTTTCGACCAAGGATTTTAATTCGTTGAACTTACTGAACACTTTATTTTTCCCTTTCAATAAATATATCCAAGTCTTATGTGAGAAATCATCCATAAAGGATGTTAGAAAAATAGGATCACAGAGCAATAAAAATTATACAATTAAATAATTAAACAAGATGTGAATATCAAACACATTACAAGAGAGACACAGATATAATGCAATTCACCCAATATGGGATACATTCACACAAGAATTTCCAGTCCTTTATTAATATACCATCTAGGAAAATGAAGGGATACAACCTCCAGCAACCCCGCTTCACTTCCTCTTCACACTCTCACAGTATCTCTTACACAATCACAAAGATTGTTTACAATGCTACAATACAATATACAGTCGTATTAAAATATTTCCTTGTATAGGGGAGTTACCAAGGGAAAATACTATGGTTCACCCAATACCATGGGCTTGCAAACTCTTGGCCAACAAACATCCCAAATATTTCTTTCGGGGGTGTTTCCCTCGAACCCTCTTTCTCGAGGGACCGTTGGCCCCCACACCTTGTAGTTTGGACTAGTGCATAGTAAAACTAGGGTACAAACACAACTGAATAATAACATCTCTAAATCTAGAATATCATGGTCCACAACCAACAATATCCTACTTGGAGTCTGATCACAACAACTCCACCGCTGCTGCACTTGATGGACTATGCTATGAACCTTGGACTTGGAAAATTTATCTCCTTCACCTTCATGCTTGAAGGCCAACTGAAACCGAGAAGGAACTTAGTTTCTCTCGGGTTACTACCTTTGTAAACATGTCTGTAGGATTCAAACTAGTATGTATCTTTTCAAATTTTAACCATTCATTTTCCAGGACAAATCTTATGAAATGGTACTTCAGTTTTATATTTTTAGTCTTCGAATGAAAGGTTGAGTTCTTTTCAAGATGAATGGCAGTATAGCTGTCACTATACAACCTACTATTCTCCTGCTTCTTACTCCCTTCCTCCATGAACCTCTACAACCAAATCATCTCCTTATTATCCTTTGTAGCAGCAACATACTCTTCTTCCGGTGTTGAAAGTGCAACAACCTTTTGTAGTTTTGAAATCTAACTTATTGTTGTTCCACCTACAACAAATGCATACCTTGTGGTTCTCCTCCTACTATATTTATCACCAGCCATATCTGCATCAAGACATCCTTGTAGAACAATGTTTGAACCTACAAAACATAATGCATGAGAAGTGGTACCTCTCAAATACATAAGAATCCACTATACTTCCTTCTAATTCTCTTTACCTGGATTGTTCATATACCTACTCACAACTCCCACTGCATGTGCAATATCTGGTCTTGTGCACACCATGGCATACATCAAGATTCCAAGAGTTAATGAAAAGGGAACCTTGGATATGTATTTTATCTCTTCCTGTGTCTTGGGACACATCTCCTTACTTAGTTTGAAATGGATGGCCAGAGATGTACTAACTAGTTTTTCATTCTTCATTCTAAAAATCCCCAACACCTTTTCTATGTACTCACCTTAATACAATGTCAATTTGCAATTTTTAGTGTCTTTTGTTATTCTCATACTAAGGATTTGTTGTGCAGCACCCAAATCCTTCATTGCAAATGATTTAGCTAGTTTTCTTTTGAGCACATTTATATATTGCATGTTAGACCTTGCAACAAGCATGTCATCCACATACAATGACAAGATAATATATCTTCCATTATCTATCCTCTTCAAATAAACACAATGGTCGGAATGGCATCTATTATAACCTTGTTCTATCATAAACTTATCAAAATTTAAATACCACTGCCTTGGATCTTTCTTTAGGCCATACAAGCTCTTCTTCAACCTACAAACAAAAGTATCCTTCCCTTTGATCTCATAACCCTGTGGCTGCTGCATATATGTATCTTCCTTCAAATCCCCATGGAGAAAGGTTGTTTTTACATCTAATTGTTCAAGATGCAAATATTCTACCACCACTAGACTTAAAATAGTCCTAATTGAATTCATTTTAACAAAATGAGAAAATATTTCATCAAATTCTATACCTTTGTTTTGTGCAAACCCCTTTACAACAAGTCTAGACTTGTACCGCTTCTTTCCTCCATGTTCTTCCTTCAACTTGTAAACCCATTTATTTTGCAATTCTCTTTTTCTTGCAGGAAACTTAATCAAATCTCAATTCTGGTTTCTTACCAATGATTCCATCTCCTCATCCATTCCTTTCTACCACTTCTTTCTAGTTTCAACCTGCATTACTTCTTCATAACATTCTGTTTCACTAGAATCAGTCATCAATAAATAATATAGTGAAGGAGAGAATTGTTCAGGGGGTCTACTTAACCTAGTATATATTCTTACATTTTCAGGAGTTTGAGGTACCTGCTGCTACTCTTGATTTTTTGGTACCTTTTGAACTTCATTTATTTAAGTTTCATCAAGCACTATGTACTTTGTGTTTTCCTTTTCCTCTTTCATTCCCTGCAACTGGTCTTTGT
This sequence comes from Pseudotsuga menziesii, assembly GCA_001517045.1. Lineage (NCBI taxonomy): Eukaryota > Viridiplantae > Streptophyta > Pinopsida > Pinales > Pinaceae > Pseudotsuga > Pseudotsuga menziesii. The sequence continues at coordinate 197,197 of LPNX011013662.1, read as the reverse complement.
ACATAACCTTTCATTGAATACTACATCTCTACACCTAACAATTTTGTGATTTTCATAATCCCATAAGTGATAACCAAAATCATCAACCCCGTATCCACTAAAGGTACATTTCTTGGATTTAGCCTCGATATTTGTCCTATTTTCTTTATCAATATGGAGAAATGCTTCACAACCGAAAGTTTTAAAAAATGAGTCATTTACCTTTTTACATGTCCATGCCTCCTCTGGAATTCCACCATCCAAAGCACTTGAAGGCCCTCTATTTATTAAATAAATATGAGTATCTACATAATCAACCCAAAACTGTAAGGGAAACCTTCCATGCAATCACATACACCTTGCACACTCCATGATCATTTTATTCATCCTTTCTGGCACACCATTTTCTTGTACTTGAGTTGGTCCCCATACATTTGTATGCATAAGCTCTACTTTTCACTCTTTGTCTGTTTCCCCACCTTGAGAAATCTAACTCTCTTTTGCTTTCCATAAACATAGTTCTCACAAAATTCCAAACTTACCTTCTTCAGATCTAGAAGAAATTTCCTTGAGTGAATAATCTACATCCCCTTCTCACTCATGTGGGCTAGCCTATGATGCCACAGCAATGCACCTGTTTCAGTGGAAGCTACAGAAATAGACTAATTAGTATTATGAGGACATAGATACAATGCACCTATCTTATATCCTTTTACTATTACGAGTGTTCCTTTAGTTATCTTCCACCACATTTTTCAAACGTAGACAAACTACCGCTATCTCCCAACTTCTCTATTAAGATTAGATTTCTTTTCATAGAAATAATATGCCTTACATCTTTTAGCAGAAATTCATTTCCATTATTTAACTTAATCTATACCTTACCCATTCCAAACATTTTATAGGAATTAGAGGATAGATAGAGTCGTTTTCACATCACAGTTTCTTTGGTGATCATTGGCATTGATGGAGAAGGATATTTTAGAGAAAGGGAGAAAGGGATTCACCTATTATTGGGATGTAATCACTTTCCTCCCATTTTAATATGATGCAATATGATTTTCCCCCAAATGTTGTATTTGAATCTATGCATTTTTATGTGTTTTTTGTCAATATTTGGTAGATAGATTTGAAGATTTTTTAAATTTTTTGAAATCTAGAGGTAAGGAACTAGCTAGTAGGATGCTAAAATAGGCCTAAAGGATAAGGAAGGTGGAGTAAAAGGATCTTCAACGAACTACACGCTTCAAGAGGTAATCTCCTTCCTTCTCTCCCTATCTCTCCTTTGAAAAAGTTTAGAAATATCAGGAAGTTTTCATTTGTTGCATGAATTTCTTTCAATAGGATTCACCCTCCCTGTAGTTAAGGATAGATAGGCTGTATACATGTCCCTGTGGTCGAATCGACCAACACTAACCACTATGTGCAAAGAGAGATTCAACTAGTTCCTTGGTTAGATATCAAACTAAAATAAAGTATAAATGTGGTGTGTTTGATTAATTACCAAAACTAATAACTACAAAGAAATAATAATAATATAGACAGGGATGGGATTTTACTTGGTGTCCTATGTTTTTTTTTTCTTCCATGATGGCTCTTTTGCTTCAAACAAGTCTTCCTTACCACTTATGAGAAGTAGTTAGGGAAACCTATTAAATTTTTTTGTAAGCTAAGAAAAATATTTTAGTACATATATATGGAAAATTGAATATAAATAAAATAGAAATATTTAAATACAAGTAAGAAAACAACCAACAATAATAGTGGTCCTAGAAGGGTACAAACCTAAAAACAAAATTTCTAGTTTACCTTTTTTCAGTCAATAATAGTCAAATAAAGAAAAAGAAGAGGAGGACCAAGAAGTAGGATCATAACAACTAGAAAAAAAAAGGGTTCGAATGAAGGTTGTCTTAATAGACCCCTAAACCTCCTAACTACAAAATAAAGTAAGCATGCACTAGTCCTTCAAGAAATATACACAAAACCACATAAAAAGAAATGCATAATTATTCATCAGTAAAAATAAATAAGTTGAAGTTAATGAAACAACCAAATTAACCTAGATAGCCAATCACTTAATCAAGGTAGCAATATAATCAATAGTTACTATATCCCAACCCATAACAAGAAATTATACAATCCTGATAGCTAAATGAAACAAACAAGTGTTGAAGAAACAATAGAGATTATTTACCTATTCAACTAATCCTTAATACAAAGGTTGTCCACTTATTTATAAGAAACTAGGAGGATAGGGTTAGGTCACAAGATACTTGTTAATTTTATTAAATTACAAGTGGGTCTTCCAAAAATATTTTTGTATTTATCAAAAAGGTAAATCAAATATAATTTGATTTCTAGATTAAATTACATTATTCCAATTGAAAAAGAAACCCAAGTATTTGAGAGAAAAATAGATTTGACTAGAGAGCCTTTGAAAAAGTGACAAAAGTAGGACATTTTTCTTTTTTTTTTTGTACTGGGGGAATCGGTAACTGGGTGGTTCTAGTACTCACGTGACATTGGGTCCATTCCCATTGGCTGCCACTATAACCCCAAGTGCATCCACACAACCCGCGAGCATGGGGCACGGATAAGTCTGGGTGAGATTTGAACTTGAGACCTCCTTTACAACATTCCTTCATTTACACGGAACTTGCCAGTCAGTCTACACCCATATAGGCAACAAAAGTGAGACATTATACATTATTGTCATGGGGTTTTATCCTCCAAGTGGAATTATTTATTTATAGCCACTTTTCTAATACTACAATATAATTTGATTTTGAGTTTCATGTTCATCATTAAAGCTTGTAGGATTCATTGGAAAGGAAGACCAAGGTTTTGTGAAATCTCTTATTTAGTTTTAAAAGTATGGATCTTGGAATTAATTGTCATATATCATAAAATAAATTAGAAGACAAGAGAAAAATAATTGTACACAATAGGAGAGAGAATCATCAAATATCTTTTTCAATACATAGAATATGTACTCTTAGATTTATACAAGTGAAGAAGGAAATATTACTTTTTGTTGGTGAAATTATATGTCAATTAATTCTCAATATTAAATTGGAATCCATAGAATCATATATTTCAAGGTGCAAGAACAGTATGTGTAGGACTAGAGCCTAATCTATCCTAATTTAAATAGCTAATGTCAGCAAACACACTTGAATGAAATAAACAAAACAAGGAAAGAATGAATTCAATTGACAGGAAATAAACTAGTCACTTTAATTTGAAACCCATTATGACGAATCCATATCTCACGAGTTAGGATTTTAATATTCCTTTGGCAATTGAAGCTATGAAAAATTAAAGTGTAGGAATCCAAAGTACATAAATAAAACTAAGTGCAATAATTAAAGTGAGAGAAACAAAAATAAATTCAAAAGATGATTAAACTATGAAAAAATCAAATAAAAGAAAACTAGTGAATGGAGAAGCAATTAAACAAATAGGAAATGAAACCAAACTTCAAAACTACGCAAGTAAAATGTCCTCGAAAAGATACACTGAAGAAAGAAACAAAGAAAAGCAATGAAATTGAAAATAAAATAAAAGAAAGATGCAGAATGTATGATTATAGGAATGAAAAATGAGTGTAGGTATACAAACCGAGGCTCAATTGAAATCTATAAAATGAATCAACAACCATTAAATAAATCCCAAAATTGAAAATTGCAGAAAGTAAAATATGATCATGCAAAATAGAAATAAAACATCAACATATATTTACAACCAAAGTGTTTCCATATCAAGGGGTCATCCTGATCTGATCAACGCCTTGCAAAAAAGAACTTAGACTATGCTTATTTGCAACAGATAAAAAATACCTCAATTCTCATTCCATTTGAAGTCTGAGTTACAATATAGTTCAACTTCCTACTCTAATTTTTCTATCCAGGAGTCCTGATTCAACCTCTATTTATACATGAGAGGTGAGAAACAACCTCCAAACAAACTCCACAATCATAGCCAAGTTGTTTGGCATTTGGAAATTCGATTTCCTAAAAACATGTATTCGGGTGTAGGAATTTTAAATTCTGGTGCAGGAACCACCGATACAGGAATCGTCGATACATGAACCAGTGATATAGGAAACACTGGTGCATGAATCCTAAAAATTTGAGTTTGATTTCTAGCTTGGTACAGGAAGTTTGAATGTTCCAATGAAAGAATATGTTTCTTAATCACATAAGCATGTTATTAAACCTTCATTGATCAAAACGTGATAAAACATATTGAATCATTAAAATTACAAGAAAACAATAATAATTAACCATAAGGTAGGATGGATTTATTTAATGGAAATTGATGGAATAATTATTTTATAATGTATTAAAAAAATAGAATATGGCTTGTGGATGGAGACTTTTGATAGTGTAAAACATGACATATTTGGAGTCCAAAACTTTCCCATTTAAATTCATTTATTAACTTAAAAACTTTTTAACAAGCCTTTTATTTATTAAATGTAAATTTCCTATTTACTAAGAATAGCCATAATAGTTATTAATACTCATATTTACCAACAATGACCATAATATTTATTAATATTAATTACACTAACATCCTTCCTTAATGTTCATTTGGGAAAACACACCAAGTATACATTTGAATTTAACAAACTTATCTAAACGAAGTGGCTTGTTGAAGATGTTTGCAGTATGTTCTTGTGTGGTGTAATATTGAAGTTGAACTTTGTCATCTTATACAAGTAGTCTAATGAAATTAAAATGTACATAAATTTCTTTATTGCAATCATGAAAATTTCGTTTCTTTGCTAATTTTAGAACACACTCATTGTCACTAAAAAGAACTCTTGGCTTGGTTTGTCCAGTCATTAAATTTCAAAGTATTCTTTGAATACAAACTACCTCACATGCGCATTTTTTTGTTTCCCTAATAACATTGTGTTTCTTTCTATCCCATGAAGTTTCACATTGTCAAAGACTTAATACATAACCATATGTTGATTTCCAATCCATTGGTTACCCAATCAGAATTTGTATAACATGTTAACTAAAATGCATCATTTGACCATATAAAAATTCATAAGCTATTGTACCTTTAACATCTATTAGAATCGTTTTTGCTTCTACCCAATTTTGTACTTCAGTATTTGTCATGAATATGAATATGTAGTTGACTACATATATGATTTCTAGCTTAGTGCTTGTAAGATAAATCAAACTTCCCACTAGTTTCCTGAAAATTGACTCATTGACTTATTTTGAGCCAACTTTGGTTGAAAATTTCAACCCTTTTCTCCATAGATGTAGATGAAATTTCAAAATCAACCATCTTGTATTTTTCTAACAGACCTTTTGCATATTTATTTTGTGAAGAAAAAATATGTTTTTTAGTCTACCAAACTTTTACACCTAGACAATAATGTAGGAGACCTAAATCTATCATGTCAAAAGCATAACATAATTCAGAATTTACCATGGTAATTTCTCTGACCTCACTAACTATGATGATGATATCATCTAGATATATTACCAATAATACCATATCACCATCCTCACTTTTCACATTTGATTTATAGATTGGGATTACAAAAACTTCTTTTGAATACATGATACTACAAAGATTTGTCAATTTTAATGTACCAATCCATTTGTGCTTATTCAATACATAAAGATATTTAACCAATATTCAAACCATATGTTCCTTTCCAAGAACTTGAATACATCAAGGTTGATATATATAAAATTATTCCTCCATATTACTATTAAAGAGTGATGAATTGTCCAAGATGCAATCTCTTAGTGAAGCACTCAATAAGAAGGTTCATAAATTCAAGCAAGAAAAGAATAATAAAGGAAAGTAGGAAAAGGGCAAGGAAATGGAAGAATTGAAAAAGAAGGACGAAGACATGTTTATATTATGAAACCTTAAAAAGAAATGCTTGATGAAATAAATAAATTGAAAGAAGAAAATAAGCATTGTTAAAATTTTAAAAAAAATGTTAAATGAATACACTACCAAATGACTTGAAGAGAAAATCCTCAAGAAAGTTAAAGTAGCCTTAAATATTGAGAATTTAAAATCATAAATGCAATATAGAATTAAACTTGTAATAATTTGATATATGACATCATATTGTGGTTTCAAAAGGAGAAGGAATACAAGATTGAATAATACATGGAAAATTTAAGGGTGAAATTTTGTTTAAGGACAAAATTAAGGGGCCCCGAAAGTTGACTAGTGGTGCCCAAGTTTTGGCCATAATACTGCTCATCGAGCCTAAGGAGAAGAATCAATTCAGGATAACATAATTAATTAAGAAATTGTGCACCAATATAGTCTATTATTTTGGAAAACTCATCTTATATAAGGAATACTTTTGTAAAGGGTTGTGTTGGTTGATATTGTTGTTGTTGAGTGATTAATCTAGTAGCATTGATGTGTATCTTTGGTTTCTTTTGAGAGATGTGTATGAAATCCCTTGTAACAATATACATATTAGAATGTAGAATATAAGGTGTTGATTTGTGATGTATGGGGTTACCCACCAATTTTTCTAAAGTAATAGAATAACATTCATGTTTCTGACTACTTTATGCGCAATGTTTCTGTGAATAAGTGTATGGAGTTTATGCTAGTGAATGTAAAGTATTCCTTGAATGACAAATGTAATGAATTTTAAAGATGACTGAATATTACGTTAAGTCAAATGGAATCACCCCTCCCTATGTAGAGCTAATTCAAGTTCTGTGTAATTTCCTATGTGCATCTTGGGTGAGACCCTACTCTTCTTATAGGGTCTAGAAAATTTCAGTGCTTATGAGGTTTTTATTGGTCATTTATTTTGAACCTCTTGTCTGATAGACTGCAGCCAACAACTAGGAAAACATTTTATATGATTTTTAGTTTTAAAAAGAAAAATATTTAGCCCCATAATTATTTAAAAAAATATTTCTAGAACTATTAGGCCAAGACTTTTAGGAGAGATAGGGATTGAAAATGGTTTTCGACCATGGTTTTTAGAAAAGAGGAGCTTGAAAATGGTTTTCTCCGATGGTTTTAAGAACAAGGGGCTTGAAAATGGTTTTCACCCTATGAATTTAAAGTTAAGAATTAGATTTTCTCCATTTTTTGGGAATGAAGATTTTATCATTAGTCAATTACCCAATTTGTTTAACTAATGGTTATATTAAAATAATCTTTTTTCTTTGTATTTAGTATAAATTATTGTTTCATTTATATATTTTCCATATATAATTATCGATAAATTGCATAAATGAAAACTAAAAGAAATATGTATTCTCTCAATTGGTATTTATTTGTAAATAAGTGACCAAAATGTTAAATAAATATTTGTCTTCCACTTTTATTGTAATCTAGTACTTTGTTTGAATTTTAGTTGCAATTTCTACTGGGATTTTCCCAAGATTAAGAAAAAATTGTTTATTTGTTGAGGTAGTTGCATTGCGTAGGTATTATAATTGAGATGAACCACTCAATAACTTAAATATAATGTCAAATTCAATGAGAAATCAGTCTCATACATTGATTATGCCTTCCGAGGTAAAACTATTTTGTTTTGTTAAAAGTTTGTTTTCATCACTCGATAACTTAAATATAATGTCAAATTCAATGAGAAATTAGTCTCATACACTGATTATTCCTTCTGAGGTAAAACTATTTCATTTTCTTAAAAGATTGTTTCCATTCCTCTTCAAGGTATTACAAACTGAGAATCATCTAATGTATTGCTTCTTTGTCAAATTATTTTTAACTACTTATATTTTCTAATTTTTAAGGTTCTATAGTTCTCACGTCAAGCTTTTGAAGCTTTTAGTGGAATTCTCTACATTTGACATAACAGTATGTTAAATTATTTTCTTACTGATATGATCATCTAAAAGAGTGTGAATCTATAGTATATGTTTTAGTAATTATATGAGTGATTAAATCAAAATAGTTATTTATAAAATATTTGAAGAAGGTACAATGATACTAAATGAAAATAATTAAGGTGTAGGTTTTAATATATTTTAATTTAACTACTTGCATTATCTAGTAGATTGCTATGGTATTTTTTATAAAACTCAACTAGAAGGATTATTTGGAAAATTGTTGTAATAACATTGATAATATTTAACTTAATCGTAGTAACAATTTCAAGAAATCATTTAGTAAAATTTATGTGGTAAAGAATCTATAGGTAAATAATTGAATGATGAGATTTCTACTGAGAAAAAATATGAAAATATCCATCATTAAGTTAATCTACTTTTTACTTTTCCTCCATTTTTCCTTTGTAAAATAACAACTTAATGAATTTAGTTAAACCTTGGAAACTACATTATTGTTACAGACTTACTAAATTAAATTGTTAGATTGTATTTTTTCAACATTAACACTATGTATTATTTCTCACATAAATACTCTATAAAATATAAATGTATCGATGTATTATTCACATGTGCTTAAATTTACTATTACAATATTATAAATTTATAGTATTTCATAAAAATAATTGATTGTTAGAGATGGAGATGCTTGTATTACTTCTTTTCAAATTAGATATATATGTGTATTGGAGATGCTTAAAAAATAACATTTTTATATTATTTAAAAGATTATAATTATTTAAATTTCAAATTATTAAAAATAAGTTGTAAGTAAGGCTAACTTTATTTTGTTTAAATTTATTAATTTCTTTTGTTTTGTAATTCTAATAATATTCATAGACATATGATTATTTATTTATAAAAAAGTATCAAACAGACAAAGAATAACTTTACTTACATGTGATCAATTTTTAAATATTATAAAGAGAAAATATACCATCTTTAAATTTTATATGGAATAAATGTGCAAAGTAGCATTATTTTAAAGTCCATAATTTTAGAAAATATATGGTGTGAGTGTATCAATATAAAATTGTTTTAATCAAGTATTTTCTTTATGAAGCGCATGATAATGAAATCCATTGAGAGAATTTAGATCTAAAGCAATATCTAGGAGCCTAAGAGAATCTCAAAAATCAAATTACTTGCAAAAACCAACAAAAAAACATGAAAGAGGAACAATTTTACATACACAACATGAACGGAAACTGGATATTATTTGACTATATAACATGTGAATATGTTAAGAACAGGTTTCTATTACATCTGGTTCAATTTTATATGATTTTGAAGCCAAATCTAAGTGTACATGTGAAAATAGCCAAATTGGCCTCAATCCCCCCTGGGTGGGCCAAACTAGCTCCAAATCAGCCCCAAATGGTCACGAATGGTGGTGTGTAGGTGGCTGAAGTGTGATGGAGAAATGATTACTCCTTGGCATGCATGGGTGTGCAAAATAAGGTGAGTGGGAAGCTCAAGGTGGGCATTAAACACTCCAATAGTCCAAAAATGGGCTAAAAACACCCTTAGCACTCCTAGTCAACCACAATTCCTAAAAACAAGGAATGGGAGTGCACATATCATAAATGAGGGGGTACATGTGGATTTTTACTTGGATGGAGTGCTCCTGTAGGTGTGAAAGCATCAAAATATCTGGTTATTATGCTGGATTAACTTCACTAAGTCTAAACCATAGCATATTACTACATAAATGCAAATAAAATTGACCAAGTCTTGAGACTAAGGTACTAAGTGGTGGATTAATGTTATAACACCCCACCTTAACCATAACTTAGTACAAATCATCAAAATGTTATGGGAGGCCTTCGCAACAAAGGCTCAAGTCACCTCAATACAAACAGAAATTTATTTGTCCATGTAAAAATGAGGAAAAGAGGAAAACCTAATGGGACAAAACCTCCCATAAAAAATGGACATGGGGCTGAAAACCTGAAAAAAATAGTAGCAATCACCATACATCACTCACTCCAAGCAAATATCTCAAGTAATTGAAGGTCTTCTCAGTAAAACTCTTGGTGAAACACTATGTGGTTGCATTCACTGCTGCCTTGTATTCGGCCTCTGCTGAAGAAAGAGAAATTGTGTGATGTTTCTTGATAGAAAAAAAAATAGGACCTTCAGCAAGCATGAAAGAAAACCTGAATTGGACTTTCTTTCATTGGGATCTCCATCCCAATTCAAATCAGAAAATCCAACTAGTTCAAGTGAAGAACAAGCTGCATAGTGTACCCCAAAATTCTTTGTTCCTTGGGCATATTGGAGGATATTTTTGGCTCCATTCCAATCGATCTCATTTGGTTGTTGCATGTACCTTTATAAAACACTAACATCATAATACAAATCAGGTCTGGTATGTGCAAGATACAACAAAATACCAACTAGCTGTCTGTACAATGCACAATCTACCAAAGGAGAATCACCAAATTCACCTAGTTTTATGCCATAAAGAAAAGGGCTCTTGGATTCCTTAAAATTATCCATAATTAAATTTATTATCAGTTCTGAAGCATACTTAGGTTGTCTCAGCATGATGTCTCTTTCATATTGCTCAATTTTCAATCCTAGATCTGTCATTGCAAACTCACTGTGTAGGGATTCCTTGATTTATCCAATTCAGTTTTTGTATCTCCCTTTAATTAAGAGGTCATATAAATACAGTACAATATCCTACAACAGATCATATTTTTGCTGCAAATAGACATTTTTATCATATTTGCATCAAAGGAAACCAATTGAGAGCAAGAAAATTTCCATTTTTGCATACCAAGCCCGGGGGGCTTGCTTGAGCCCATAAATTGATTTCTTGAACCTAAAAACAAGTGAAGGATCCTCTTGGAAACATTTATGTTTCTGCATTTATATATATTCCTATATTTCACCATGTAATAATGCATTCTTGACATCCATATGGTGTACTTGTCAACCTTTACTAGTTGCAATTGCTAGAACTAGTCTTATTGAATCCATCTTTGCAACCGGTTCAAAGGTTTGGGTGTAGTCCAAACCATGGAATTGAGAGTGAAACTCAGAAACCAATCTGGACTTGTACTTAAAATAAGAACCATCTGCAACATTTTTTGTTCAAAATACCCACTTACATTGCACAAGATTCTTGGGAGGAAGGGGAACGAATTCCCATGTTTCATTCTCTTGGAGAGAATTGAATTCATCTTGCATGGTTTATTTCCACCTTGGATCATGAAAAGATTCCTGATTTTATTTTGGATCAGATCCAATCATCATATAATAATTCTCAACAAGATAAATTTCACTTGCATAAGAAGCATTGTGAAATTGGGATCTTGTCTTCCTAGGCTCTAGGGGATTTCCTACCAATTCCCCTATAGCTTGTATGATTTTCTCAGCCCATTTGGGCCTTGAAGGTGAGTCATATACATAAATTTCATATTCATCCATTTCATTATCAGAAATATTAGAAAAATCAGAGCTTGAATCATTACTTACTTCATCATGGTGTTGGGGAGAAGAGAATTCCCCCGGCGCAAGCTCAAAATCTGGTATGATCTCCTCTTCGAATTGCACGCTCCTCTCAATGAAATTCTTGAATGTGGATGTTTCAAAGAGCTTATAAACCTTTGTGTCCTCACCATATCCAACCATGATACATTCCTTTCTCCATGGCTGAAAATCCTTCATCTTTTCTGATGGAATTCGAGCCCATGCTCTTGATCCAAAAATTCTTAAATGTGAGACATTTGGTTTATGGCCAAACCATGCCTCGTAGGGAGTTTTTCCTTTGACTGATATGTGGAATGACCTGTTCTGTATATATTCAGCACAATTGATATCCTAATCCCATATATTGGGACTTATATCCCTTTCCTCAATCATGCATGTGGCCATTTCTTTGAGAGCCCTATTTTTCCTCTCTGCCATACCATTTTGTTGTGGTGTGTAGGGGATTGAATGTTGCATTTGAGTGCCACATTCCTCACAAATATGCTAAAGATTTTTATTGACATATTATTTACCATTTTCAGTCCTAAGTATTTTTATCCTATTCCCACTTTGGTTCTCCATTAAGGCCTTCCAAATCCTCAATTGCTCAAATACTTCAGATTTTAATTTTAGGAAGTATACCTAGCAAAATATTGAGTAGTCATCAATGAAGGTAAGTACATACCTTGATCCTCCATAGGAGGAAGTGGGAAGAGGACCAATGAGGTCTGAATGTACCAATACAAGTGTTTTTTTGGATCTCCTTTCCTTTCGCTTCTCATAGTTGTGCTATGGATGCTTCCCAACTACACATCCAATGCAAGCTCCATTTGAAGATTTAATTGAAGGAAGCCCCTCCACCATCTCATCCTTATTTCGTGCTTGAATATACTTGTAGTCCATGTGTCCAAATATTTCATGCCATAGCTTGGAGGTGTCATTGGCATGATAGAGGAGTGCTTGTCCTCTAGAATTAGGAAGAAAATTTGAGAACTTATACATCCTTTCTTGGTGGTCTGCATACCCAATTGCCACAACTTGGTTGGAGGATATTTTTTCTATCTCTACCAAGTCAGGAGTAAATATTACTCTCTTGGATTCTCCTGTATCGGTAATTAGGTACACTAACAACAAATTTTCTTCCAAATTTGGTACATAGAGAACATCACTGAAATATCCATGCTCCAAGTATATCCTAGAAATTCATTTGGTCTGGATTTCAGAGTCATCTCCCATTCGAATAATTGGGGCACTATTTGAATGCATAGAGGAGAAGAGCTCTATGGTGGAATCCATATGTCTATATTCTCCTGAATCAATAATGAAGGTTGAGGAATTAGAAGAACCTGCTACCAAGGCATGACATTTCTCCTTTTTTGTCTGAACTTAACGTGCCATCTTTCTTCCTTGCGCCATCTGGGACAGGGATGTTATTCTTCTCCAGTAGCTGCACCATCTTATCAATGGTTTTATTCATGTAAGAGCTCTTTGGATTCCATCCATTGTGGAAATATGTGCATTTGGTTTACCCTTCCCTTTATTTTCCTTATCCTTAGGAGGATTTGAACCCCCATCACTGTTTTTGGGTTTATCAAGATTCCTTTTCTCTGACCGCTTCAAATTATTTTCCTTCTGCTTTCCCTTGGAGGCATTCGAAACACCCATGGCCAAATCTTGATCTCTAGTATCTTTGATGGTGCCCATTTGAACTAGTTTGTCCTAATCATGGGTGAGGGTCTTCGTGAAGCTAGCTAGTGTTGGCATTTTCCAATTTTTAAGTGTCAATTTTTCGGAATGGAAGGTGCTTACAAACACTGAAAATTTTGGGCCTAACTTCAAAAGGATGGACATTATTAGTTGTTCCTCCTTCTTCTCAATTCCACATTCCTTCAGTTGAAGTACTAGAGACTTGAACTCCTAACTGATTTCAAAATGCACTAGGCTCAGGCTTATGAGCTTGTTTTCAAGTTGATGTCCTCTCAATTCATCAGTTTTTGCAAAGAGAGATTCTAGTTTAACCCAGAATTCATTTGGGGTTTTCAAACTGTCTACATGAAAAATATTTCTCTTGAAATACTCAAGCATAGCAATCCAAAGGCTTCATCAAGTCCATTGAAGTACGTATACTTCTCTATTGCAGAGCTTGGCCCCACTTCTGTACCCATGGTAACCCTGTAGAGACCCTTAGATCTCAATTGGATGACCATTTCTTCCTTCCATTCAAAAAAATTGAAGGGAGTGAGTAATGTGTGGTTATGCTCCATATCTGCTTGCGCTAGTGGTGATATTTTGCTTAAAGTTCCTGCAAAAACACTCAATTTTATCCAGAAAATCTCTCAAAATGCAGAACAAACACTCAATATTGATATGCAACTCTAATCAGCTCTGATACCATGTGATAATTTTGATCTACAATAATATCTAGGAGCCTAATAGAATCTCACATATCGAATTACCTCCAAAAACAAGCAAAAAAACATGAAAGAGGAACAATTTTACATACACAGGGTGAACATAAACTGGATATCATTTGATTGTATAACATGTGAATATGTTAAGAACACATTTATATTACATCTGGTTCAATTCAATAGGATTTGGAATCTAAATCTAAGTGTACATGTGAAAATGGTCAAATTGGCCTCAATACCCCCTAGGTGGGCCAAGCTAGCCCCAACTCATCCCCAAATGGTCACGAATGGTGGTGTGGAGGTGGTTGAAGTGTGTTGGAGCAATGATGTGTTGAGTCCAAATTTGGTCCCTTTTTAACCACCTTTAATCACCTTTCTTCCCTTGTTTTACACTGCTTAGCATGCCAATCAGACCAACTTTCTTCATCTTTATTCCCTAAATTGTCAAGGTAAGACTGATTATTGTTCTACCTTATTAATGCTTATTCTTGTGACAATTAAGGCTATTTATCTCTCGAAATTGTGCTAATATGTGTGATCTATGAAGATAATGTGAGATGAGCAGAATGCAGGGGAATGGATCTGAACAAGTCTAGGGACAAGGGATGGTTGTGACACAAAAGGGATCCTCAACCTGTCCATCATCGAATGAGACACATGACATTCCAGACAAGAGCCGGTCAGAGTAGCCATAACAGTATGTGCTATGATCGAGGGATCTTCAGTCTAGCTATT
>LPNX011013662.1:141726-182481 GCA_001517045.1 Pseudotsuga menziesii | reverse complement strand
GATAGTCTTTATGCAATTTATTTAATAGCTGTACACAGCTCTGTTCATCTCATGGTTTCAGGTTGACATCCCACGAACCCTTTGTAATTCTTGATTGTTATAATTTTTTATCTTTGTCTCTGCAATTCAATTCTTAGAATAGTCGAGCTTGATCTGTTGCAATCGAATTTCTAGATTACAATTTATGATTATGGATTCTAAGTGTGATTAGATCAATTAGGCAATTCATTTATTTTGGGTTATGAATAGGATTTCCTTTCTGTCAGTGATTATTATTGAATCTGATTTCATTTCTTGTTGATGCATAGAAGGAAAAGGTTGAATTTGTAGAGTTAGAAGATTGGTGGGATCACACAGAGTTTGAGGGATGAACATAGTTGTTTAAGAGCAGGATTAACTACAATGATTTGGTGTTTAAGCATATATTATGCACTTACCCTTTGAAACAAAAGACTTCCTCGGGTTGACAATGAATTTCGTAAGCTCTGTGTGTTGATAATAACTTATCCGTATTTAGGGTGCTCGACATTTTGGCGCCGTTGTCGGGGAAGGGTAAAAATTAAACACTATCATTAGTTGCATTTGGTAATTATTTCTAGTCAGTTTCTTCTTATTCTCTCTGATGAAATGATTTGGGTTGTATGAATGATAGAAGGGTAAAATGCGATCAAATCCCAACTCCCAAAACCCCACAAGATACTAACAGTGCAGGTGGCTTGGGTCGAGGTCGAGGAGTACCATTGGGCAGAAGGACGTTTACTGACGACCTTGTTGACATAACTGATTCATCCACTGGAGCTCGTCTTCAAGAAACTCCTAACAGAAGAAACCCTGTTAATCCTGGGGCGCTAGCGTCAGGATCCACAGTGGAGAATACATGAGCAGCTGCGACATCCTCAGCCATCCCTGTAGACAAAGACACAGCTGTTACAATGGGACCTGCTGGTAGAGGTCCAAATTATCACATTAATGGGAGGAGTGTAACTAAGGAAGAGTGGGATCAGTACCACCAGAAGCTCTTGGGACAGTGGAAAAACGAAGAAAAGAACGAGGAACAAGAGAAGAGCGAAGAAAAGAACGAGGAACAAGAGAAGGACGAAGAAAAGAACACAGGAGGAGACGAAGAGGAGAAAACAAAAGAAGAGATGAGTAACAGACACGGGGCCGACGAGGAAGAAGTGATGGGAGAAAACTATCATCATGAGAATCGCTCCCTGCCAGAGGGAACAGTGGCTACATTGCAATTTCCGATTCAACAACCAGATGGGGCAGCTCCTATGAAGAATATCTCACCATCGGTGTTACCTCGTTTCCATGGAAAGGTGGCAGAAGACCCAGACGAATTCCTTTTTGAATTCGATATTCTTTGTCGCAGCTACGATTATATCACCGATGCCCAAAAACTAAAACTTTTTCCTGCTACCCTGAAGGACAATGCATTACGCTGGTTCATGAGCCTTGGGGGAGGGACCGTTACTAATTGGGATGCAATGAAGTAGGTGTTCCCGGAGAAATATCAGGAATATTGTAACACCAAGGATAAGAGAGAGGAGCTATATAAAATGGTGTAGAAGGAGGATGAAAGTTTGGAAGATTTCGTGGAAAGACTGCTGTACAATGTGCAGAGAGCTGGGCAGACGAACATGGGACTAGATGTACTCAAAATAATCTTGCTTCGGGGAATCAGGGATGATTGTATAGACATGTTAAACCTGCTTGGTAAGGGAGACACCTCCAAAGAACCTTTCGATAAAATTGTGGAGCTGTGCAAAAGATACTCCAGAGGGTCTTCCAGGAATAACAAGCGGGATAAATGAGAAAAGTTGGAACGTGACGTCTTCGATCGAACTCAGAAGTCATCCAATGGAGGCGCTACCCATGCAGAGATAGGCAATCTACTTGAAAATTTTAAAACAGAAATGATGAGCTCCATCTCTTCGAAAATTGATGTCCTGAAGGCAAAACAAAAACAAGCAGTAGAGGATCTCACATTAGGTGTGTTTTTCCCCCGATGTAGAAAGAATCATCCATTGAGAGAATGCCCGCTGGACAAAGTAAAAATATGTCAGTTGTGTGAGCTGAACCATGACATGAAGGAATGCCCTTCACTTCCTCTAGTCAAGGTTGTTCTACAGGCATCAAACCCGGATGTGGAAGCAGCCTACTTTATCGCACAGAAGAAACCGTGGAAGCCTCAAAATCAAGGTATGTCTCCAGACTCTCTTCCATTTTTGAATAATATGGGGAATTGGAATAATATGCAAAATGTGAATACACAATTCCCTTCAAATTATATGTAGTGGAATCCCTCTCAACCTGCAACGCAAAACTATAATTCATGGAATCCCTGGACACAGCCACCACCCCAACCTACGTCATGGACTCCTGGATGGAGGAATTTTCATCCTGGGAACCAGTTTCCTCAACCATATCTACCTCAACAAGCACCGTATTCTCCTCAATTTCCCCAATTCCCTCAAATTCCTCCATATCCTCAATACTTACCTCCACAGTCATAGCTGCAGCTGCAAAACAATTCTGTCCCTAATATACCAATACGACCCCAGCTGCCTGCCCAACCTAATCCTAACCCAAACAATAAAGCGGTCCACCAATTGGAGACTGTTAACATGCCAGCCTACTCTCTTTCCCCTGTACCCTGTAATGAAATCCATTTACGATCTGGGAAAATTGTAGAACCTGTAATTACAGAGGATGTTTCATCCCCTGAGTATAGAGCAGAGGAGAGCTTACAGCATCCATTTGACTCAATTCCCATCATTGAGGATGCTGGGCATCCCTTAGAAGGAATGGCTGAACCATCCAATGATAAAGGGACGGCTGAACCACCCAACGACAAACCTGATGAGATACAGCCTTCCCATCTGATAAAGCAGCCACCATACCCCAAGAGACTACTGCTACCAAAAGTGGGGGGCAACCTCAATTTAACCTCCTAGGAGAGTTAAGGAACCTTTATGTTAAAATTCCCCTCCTTCAAGCTCTCCAAGATGTGCCCATTTACGCTAGAACAGTTCGAGAGCTGTGTACAAGAAAAACACAAAGGAAACTCAGGGATCCTCCCACGGTTCATGTCATAGGAAACTTATTGGCCTTGATAATAGGAAAATCCCCTGTGACTAAATACGATGACCCTGGTAATCCTACCGTTACTGTACAGATAGGACAGACATAGATACCCAACGTCCTAGTGGATCTGGGAGCAGCAATCAACATTATAACTATGGAAACTATAAAGAATCTTGGACTCACTAAGTTTAGACCGACCCCTACTATTTTGGAATTGGCAGACAGATCCACCATCAGACCCGAAGGGATTTTGGACGATATTGTTATATCAGTAGATTCATGGGAGTACCCAGCTGACTTTTTGGTGTTACAACCAAAATCGCAGCTGGGGGGACACCCATTGATCCTGGGGAGAACGTGGTTGGCCACAGCTGATGCTTGCATCAGCTGTCGATCAGGGTCCATGACTATATCTGATGGTATGGATACTAAAAACCTCACCCTGTATCCTCCAGGTCGGCCAAGTCTAGAGGCTGAAACATCCCTTTGGATAGAGCAGGAGGAGGAGGAGGAGGATGTCCAGCCACTATTAACTATAGGGAAGGCCTTAACCTTTAAAAATGAGATAGAAGATGATACCATTAGCAATTTCATTAGTGAACCCACTTCAGTGAATAGAGAGGTCTATCAAATTCTTAACACTACCCTGGGCAAGGAAGAGCAAGAGAACCTTACGGAAGAAGCCTTGGTTGGTGGCACAAACATAATCCCGGTTGTGAAAAATTCCGAAAGCATTCCGATTGAGGTAGAACCTGGAAGGACTTTGAATATCAATCCTAGTCTCTCCTTAGAGGAACAGAAATGCCTGATCAGCCTCTTGAAAGAACACAAGGGGGCGTTTGCCTGGGAGTATACAGATATGAGGGGTATCCCCTCTAATCTGTGCACTCATCACATTTATATCAAAAGTGACTCTCGGCCTGTGTGTCAACCCCAATGACGCATGAACCCCAATCTGAGGGATATAGTGAAGGAGGAAATCCATAAACTTTTGGAAGCAGGGTTTATATACCCTATTTCAGATAGTGAGTGGGTCTCCCCACTCATGATTGTACCCAAGAAAAATGGGAGATGGAGGGTCTGTGTTTATTACAGGGAACTGAACAAAGCAACTCAAAAGGATCATTTCCCTTTACCCTTTATCGACCAGGTACTTGATACCCTGTCAGGGAAGAAGTTCTTCTCCTTCCTAGACGGCTTCAGTGGGTACAACCAAATCCAAATTGCTCCTGAGGATCAGGATAAAACCACCTTCACCTGTCCCTGGGGAACGTTTGCTTACAGAGTACTTCCATTTGGATTGTGCAATGCACCAGCAACGTTCCAAAGAGCTGTGATTGGCATATTCTCTGAATTAGTCAATGATAGCATGGAAAATCTTCATGGATGATTTCACTCCCTATGGCAGGGATTTCGATGAGGCACTAGAAAATTTAAAGAAGGTTTTAACTCGCTGTGAACAGACTCAGCTTTCATTAAGCACTGGGAAGTGCCATATGATGATGAGTGAGGGGGTGGTATTGGGGCATTTTATCTCTGCCAATGGCATACAGGTAGACCCTGCAAAAATCAAAGTAATACAGAATATACCTACCCCTTCAACTCAGAAAGAGGTGAGAAGCTTTCTGGGACATGCTGGATATTATCGAAGATTCATAGAAAACTTCTCCAAACTGGCTTCTCCTTTGTTCTCTTTGTTAATGAAGGATGCACAGTTTGTGTGGAATGCAGCATGCCAGACAGCATTCGATGAACTTAAAGCAAAGCTGTCTACAGCTCCCATCTTGCGGGGGCCTAATTGGACCATGCCCTTCCATATTTCCTCAGATGCCTCTGAAACCGCCATTGGGGCAGTATTAGGACAGCAGGAGGGCCAAAAACCTTATGCCATTTATTATGTTAGTAAAAATCTAGCCCCTGCTAAGCTTAACTACACTGTTACTGAAAAGGAATTCCTAGCTATCGTTTACTCCATCAATAAATTTCAACATTATATCACCGGGTATCCTACATTTGTGCACACTGACCACTCTGCCATCAAATACTTAATGAACAAACCAGTTACCAATGCCAGAGTGACCAGATGGCTTTTGTTGTTACAAGAATTTGATATCACTATTATAGATAAACCTGGGAAGGAAAATGTTGTTGCTAACTTTTTATCCCGTCTTACTAACAGTGATGACAGTTTTCCTGTTGAGGATTCTTTCCCAGGCGAGCATATATTTTCACTTTCAGTTCATTCTCCATGGTATGCAGATGTTGCTAACTATTTGGTTGCAGGGAAGCTCCCGCCATATATGAAAAAACGAGAAAAAAGAAAAATTATTCAGCGCAGTGCCAGGTTTTGTTGGTTAAATGGCCATCTCTTCTACACAGGGCCTGATCTTGAGATCAGGAGATGTGTAAGAGAAGATGAGATCTTTCCTATATTAAAAGCCTGTCATGAGGGACCTTATGGAGGGCACTTTGCAGATAAAAGAACAGGGCATAAGGCACTACAGATGGGTTACTACTGGCCGACTCTGTTCAGGGATGCCAAGAAGTATGTCCGGTCCTGTGACAGTTGCCAAAGGATGGGCCAACCCAATCGAACAGATCAGATGCCCCTACAGTCCCAACTTGTAGTTGAACCATTTGATAGATGGGCATTGGATTTTGTTGGCCCTATCAATCCTCCCTCCAAACAGAAAGTCTATATTCTGGTTTGTACTGATTACATGACCAAGTGGGTAGAGGCTGTAGCTTTGGCCAAAGCTAATGATCAGGCAGTAATTGATTTTCTGTACAGTGAGATCTTTACCCATTTTGGGGTGCCAAAAGAAGTAGTCACTGATGGAGGGCCGCAGTTCGTGTCACACCAATTTGAATCCTTTCTCCTGAAGTATCATGTGCAGCACAGGGTGTCTTCACCTTACCACCCCCAGGCCAATGGTCAGGTGGAAAGCACCAATAAGGTTATTGAAAATATCCTTACTAAAACAGTTAATAGTCATCGAAAGGATTGGGCTGACAGGCTTCCAGAAGCACTGTGGGCATATCGCATGACTTGGCGTGACACTACAGGGTTCTCCCCATATGATCTGGTGTACGGAAAGAGTGTTGTCTTTCCAATTGAGTTTGAGATTAAAACCCTGAATACATCCACCGAAATGAACCTGGATGTAATAGAAGCTCAGAAGCGAAGGCTGAATCAATTAAATGAACTGGACGAGAAGCGGTTAGCGGCAGTAGACCAGACTTTGTTGCTTCAGCAACAGAGATCTAATTGGCACGACCGGTTTATTAAAAAGAAGGTCTTCAGTGAAGGAGACTGGGTGTTACTTTATGACTCCAGATTCAAAAGAGATTTTAAAGGGAAATTGCGTACACGGTGGCTAGGTCCATACTTGGTTGACAGGGTTTTTGACAATGGCACTGTCCGTCTGGTGACCATTGATGACAATCGTATACCATTACTTGCTAATGGCCACAGACTAAGACTGTATCGTAAGCCTATCTCGAAGGACGCATTCATTTCGCAGATTGCTGCCGACCCAGAGTATCAGCTGTTACCAGGGCAGGAACTTCTCTCTGCCTCTACCAACCCTTGAACTGTAAATCGCACCATTGAATCGCTGTACATAAATAAGTTTTTACTGTAGCGTATAAATTTTGATTTTTTTCCTTTTCTTTTCGCATTTGATCTTTTTTTTTTTTTTGTTGTTTTCAAAGAAATAAAATTGTAGGGAAGTACCAGGCGAACGACCAGAATGGGCCCGCTGAACGAGAAATGCTTTCCTATGTTGCATTTTCCTTTTCTCAAAATAAACATTCCCGCCGGCTGAACATACACTCCCGGCAGCTGAACACACTTTCCCACAGCCGCAATTTTTTTTCCAAAGGCCCGAAAATCTTTTTTCCCGACGGCTGAACATACACTCCCAGCAGCTGAACACACTTTCCCACAGCCACAATTTTTTTCCAAAGGCCCGAAAATCCTTTTTCCCGGTGGCTGAACATACACTCCCGGCAGCTGAACACACTTTCCCACAGCCGCAATTTTTTTTCCAGAGGCCCGAAAATCCTTTTTCCCGGCGGCTGAACATACACTCCCGGCAGCTGAACATACTTTCCCACAGCCGCAATTTTTTTTCCAAAGGCCAGAAAATATTTTTCCCGGCGGTTGAACATACACTCCTGGCGGCTAACCCACACTTTCCCGCAGCTGCGACATATCTTCCGAACGCCATAGAGCTTGTTCTGGCAGCCGTGATTTCTCCCTGTACCGCCAATTTTTTCCCGACACCGTGATCTTCCTTGACGACTGTAACATCTTTTAATTGGCCATGATATCATGCTGGGAAACTTCCATTCCACTTTATCTGGCGGACCTTATCACATTACAGACTATTCTTTTGTTCTTTACAGTGGTAACTCCTGTGTTAATCAAAGCACATTGTTTCCGCTCTCATTTATGGCTCTGACTTATTCCACTCGTGCCGACCAAATTGGCATAATTCCGACCCCGGTGACGTGATGTTTTCTCCATTTTCACTGGCAATGGAATTATGGTATTATTGCTATTATTATGATCAAATTAATGCCTATGCACGAGCTCGGCCTTCCAGCGTCAGCAAGCACGCAGATCATCATTCCCCGCAAGTCATTCGATGCACAGTCGCACGAGGTATAGCTTTGATTTTTACATGATTAAGTGTTAATTTGGGTTTAATAATATCAGTCGTGCTTTAATACGTATTACCATTATGACTTAATTAATCCATTCCCTCGTGCGACGTAAAAGCTCATAACCACCACCTTCCCCAATTTGGTATAAAAATTTTGAACCTCCCCCTGCACTGCACTTTCCAAATTTGTCATCTCCCTACTCACATCTCCGCTCAGCGATCTGTGCATCTCCCGCTCTGCAACCTCCACTCTCGGACTCTAGAACTCTGTCACCAGGACTATGGGGCTTCCAGCTCGTCATGAACCTTTGAACACGCAGGAACTCTGAAACAATCCTGCGGTTTTTGCCATCTTTCAAGCAGCTGGCTGGATTGCATTCTTCGAGCGACTAGACGGATTTAACAGGGAAGCAGCTTTGCAATTCGCTTTACACCTCCAGGACACTCACTCTGAGGTATGGGGGCTGCAGATAGAAGTTTCTGAGGCCATTATATCTGAAGTTACTACTCTTCCAATGGTGGGAAAGGCATGGTTTGAACGACGAGTCCCCACGATGGCTGCACGGGAGGAATTTCTCCGAGAGGGAGAGCACGTTCAATCATCAAAGAGAGGAATTGCTCTGCACTCACTGTCGCGACCATGGGATCAGGTTGCTATCTTTCTCAAGAAGTGCATCACTTGCGAAGGTAGGTACCAAACTGTTTATAATTCTTAACTACCTTTGCTTTCCCATCTTCTCCATGGCATTTTGTTGAACATTCCCTACTATCTGTTCCATAACTTACGCCAGATGGCGGGGTTTGTCCAAATGGCTAAACATCCACACGTTTCCCTAACCCACCATGGCCTTATAAAATTAATCATTTTAAGAACCCTGTCCCAGCACAATATCACCTGGGATCAATTTACAGCCCGCACTCAGGAACCTGCTCTTTTGCCGGGTTTCCCAGCCGAACAGGCGCAGCTTCAACATTATCTGGAGGATCGGTGTCCCTCCAATATAGTTGGGGGGGGGGATGATATTGCATCAGAACAAGAACAACAGGGGACACAAGCAGAACCATTGGGGGAAAGTGTTGATAAAAATATTGAGGAACCTGAAAAAGACAGAGCCAAGGCAATTGAAGAACAGATGGAACAGATAGAACAGGTCACTGTTGAATCCTCACCTGAGTGGGGAGGGGGAACCCTAATTGAGGAGGAACAATATGAGGCGCAAGAAAACATTCCTTTGACCCCAGCAGTGAATCCTGATAAGACAGCCCCTCAAACGAAAATGTCACGAAAAGGGAGAAAGAGACCAATTAAGGAGCCGAGCATAACTGCACCAATAAGAGGCAAAAGAATTAAATCAAGTGCAGTAGCAGAGGCAGTCAGAAAAATATGGGAAACCCTGGAGGCACAGGTGGAGGCCCCAGTCCTTGTACCAAGGCCAACGGATGCGCCAGAAAGGCCAGTTGAGGTAGAACCCAGTCTTGAAGGGCTTTTGGAGGAAAACATAGTATTAAAGGAGGAAGTCCAAATACTTCAAAGGGAAATGGAGACTTGGAAGGAAACCTGTAGGAAACAAGGTGAGAAGAGAATGTATACATTGGTGGAGGTGGTAGACCACCTTGAGGGAGAAAACTCTATTGACCTTGACAGGGAGGAGGAGCAGGTGATTTGCCCTAATTGTGGGGAAATTTTCAAAAAGAAAGGCCATGGGGTCATAGTGCGCACAATGCAACAGCCCACGTCTACAAGGGAAGAACCTGCAGAAGAAGAAGATGATGCAACACAAGAACCAGCATCTTTGATCATCCTTGCCGAGGCTGCTACTAATCCTAGGCCAGAGGAGAAAAACAATGAAATCAGGAGTGATGATGGAAATAAGGATTACACTGTGAACCCAGAATGCTCCCACGATATAGAGATGATAGAAACTGAGCCACGAGGGCAGAACATTGATGAACCTGAACAGGGGATTGCAATTTCAGAAATGCAGATGGAAAGGGGAGAAGAATCTGGAATGGAGGACACTCTAGAACCTAATGAAGAGTTTGGCACTATGGCCCCAGAATGTCCCCATGATACAAATCTTAGAGAAGAACTGCAGCCACAGGAGGATGAAGAGGTAATCCAGGATGTTGTTACACAAGAACCAACATCCTTGGGAATTCCTGAATTTCAACTAGAAGATGACCCAGGGATAGATATCATACCCGATACACAGTGGAGTGAGGATGAACAGACAATAGCCTCAGGTGACACTAAGGTCCTTGAGGAAGAGCTGTACGATGAGGAAGATATCCAATCCCAGAAGCAGGGGAACGAAGATGTTGCTGTTACACAAGAACCAGCAACACAATCAGTGGATTCAGAATCACAGGAGGGAGACACTGCCACACAAGAACCAGTGCCCCCAAAAGCAATGGAGGTGGATGCTGAGGAGAGTTTGAAAGATGTTGTTGTCACACAAGAACCAGCAACACAAGAATTGAATCCAAAAATGCAGGAGGAAGACACTGCCACACAAGAACCAGTGTCCTTAAAAGCAATAGAGGTGGATGCTGAGGAGATTTTGAAAGATGTTGCTGTCACACAAGAACCAGCAACATAAGAATCAGATTCAGAAATGCAGGATGATCAGGGAGGAGACACTGTTACACAAGAACCAGTGTCTCAACAAGCCTTGGATATAGTTGTAGAAAATAACCCGGGGAGTGTTGCTGTCACACAAGAACCAGCAACACAAGAATCAATCTCAGAGATGCAGATGGATCAGGGAGAAGACACTGTTACAAAAGAACCAGTGTCTCAACAAGCATCGATCACAGTTATGGAAGAAAGTCTAGGGGATATTGCTACCATACAAGAACCAGCAACTCTCATAGAAGAAGTGCTGGAAGACACTGTCTCACAAGAGACAATACTCCTCCCTTTGAAAAATTTTATTGATTTGGATTCAGAGCAGGAAGAACATTATAAAAAGGAGATTTTAGATCTCACAGCAGAAGTTTCAGCCCTGAGGATGGAAGTAATTAAATGGAGAAGTCAAGTGGAAGAAAACCAGAAAAAGACAATTTCTTTGGATGAGCACAAAAGAATTATTAGAGCGCTGGAAGAGCAGGGGGCTGAAGAACGTATGGGTCACAGAGTTCAGGTAGAGGAGTTGCGGAAGGAGATGAAGAAATTGAAAAAATTCTCATCCATGCAGAAGGATAAGGATCAAATGTATGCCCTATCAGGAGAACTCATAGGCACTAGGAAGCCCTCTTCCTCTTATCCAGTGTTTCTCTTCGAGCAGTTTGTCTGGTTTAAATTAAGGGCTGTACAGGAGGGGAGGTCATTTGAAATTGCAACCTCAGAAAAAAATTTGGAGACATTCCTTGGGAGCAATTTTGAAGAGCATAACTTGCTATGTGAATTATACCTGCACGAGATGGTGTGCCCTTTGGATCGGCACTCAAATCCTGTTCCCTTTGCAGGTGACGTTCAGCTACGAGCCTTTGCCTCTTTTGTGAACAATCATGTTCAGTGGGAAAGGTATTTTCAGACCTTTTCCCACAATGAAGGCCATACTAATTTATGGATTCGAAGTGAGCCCCAAAATCCTGGTATTCTTGTGGCTCAATACAAGGGTTTTCTTTCCAGCCCTTCCCGGGCACAACATGTCATGAATTTGCAGAAAGAGGTAATCTCCACTTGTACAAAATCCATTTCTAGACAGTAGCAGATTGCATTAGAGGGGAGCAAGCACAGATGGCAGGTTGCCTCCTCTGCACTGAGAAACAGGGACCCCTACTGCTTTAAAAATTTTAAACATGCACTCTCTAGAGTCAAGGGTTATGTAGGGTGTATGAAGGAATGTGGAGTCAACTGGCTGGGTTTAAAGTTCAAATTTCCTCATATTTGGTGGCCAGCAGAACCATACAACATGGATTTTTCCATGACTAGGGCAGAGGAGTAGAGATGTTGGCAGTACTGGGTTACTCACAGAGGTTTTCTGAAGACAGGTGATAAACCTGAGTTTCCCTACAATTTTTCTTCTCTCCACGAACAGAGCTCAATGCAGGATTCAGATTCCGAGTGATGCAGGTTGTTGCATGAGGACATGCAACAGGGTAGTTGGGGGGAGATGTTGAGTCCAAATTTGGTCCCTTTTTAACCACCTTTAATCACCTTTCTTCCCTTGTTTTACACTGCTTAGCATGCCAATCAGACCGAATTTATTCACCTTTATTCCCTAAATTGTCAAGGTAAGACTGATTATTGTTCTACCTTATTAATGCTTATTCTTGTGACAATTAAGGCTATTTATCTCTCGAAATTGTGCTAATATGTGTGATCTATGAAGATAATGTGAGATGAGCAGAATGCAGGGGAATGGAGCTGAAAAAGTCTAGGGACAAGGGATGGTTGTGACACAAAAGGGATCCTCAACCTGTCCATCATCGAATGAGGCACGTGACATTCCAAACAAGAGCCGGTCAGAGTAGCCGTAACATAATTTGCTATGATCGAGGGATCTTCAATCTAGCTGTTCGAATATCATGGCGATCTGGGAAGATCACCACTTCTAGGCCAGTCTACAGCTTTCTCTCATTTTCTATATTTTCACTATGCCACGTCTTGTAACAACCAGTGTTATTCAGAGCGCCTGAAGATCAAAGATCTTCATGGCTGACCTTTGTAATAGGATCGGCTGTTATAGTTTGTATGTATAAAGGTGAGAGGATGTCTCGACCCAGGGGGTTGGAAAATATATATTCATTCTTGTATTGACAGTGGGGGTAATCTGTACTCATTCTTTCTTTTAATATAAAGAGCTGCTGCTGATTTAAAGGAGCTGTACATTGTTCATCCAGCGTCTCTGTATGAAGGCTGGGTCCGCCTTCTGCAGAGATTGCTGAGTTAAGGTAGGATCTTTTAATTCATGGTTGTGCGATGTTTCATTAATCATATTTTCTGTGTGCGCAGCAGTAGTATGCGTGATTTACAGTATTGCATTTTCCTAAGATCGATAACTGTAACAGCGTAACAGTCGACTGAGTAGATAGCCTTTATGCAATTTATTTAATAGCTGTACACAGCTCTGTTCATCTCATGGTTTTAGGTTGACATCCCATGAACCCTTTGTAATTCTTGATTGTTATAATTGTTGATCTTTGTCTCTGCAATTCAATTCTTAGAATAGTCGAGCTTGATCTGTTGCAATCGAATTTCTAGATTACAATTTATGATTATGGATTCTAAGTGTGATTAGATCAATTAGGCAATTCATTTATTTTGGGTTATGAATAGGATTTCCTTTCTGTCAGTGATTATTATTGAATCTGATTTCATTTCTTGTTGATGCATAGAAGGAAAAGGTTGAATTTGTAGAGTTAGAAGATTGGTGGGATCACACAGAGTTTGAGGGATGAACATAGTTGTTTAAGAGCAGGATTAACTACAATGATTTGGTGTTTAAGCATATATTATGCACTTACCCTTTGAAACAAAAGACTTCCTCGGGTTGACAATGAATTTCGTAAGCTCTGTGTGTTGATAATAACTTATCCGCATTTAGGGTGCTCGACATGATGACTCCTTGGCATGTATTGGTGTGCAAAATAAGGTGAGTGGGAGGATCAAGGTGGGCATTAAATGCTCTAATAGTCCAAAAATGGGTTAAAAACACCCATAGCGCTCCCAGTAAACCACAATTCCTCAAAATAAAGAATGTGAGTGAACCTATCATAAATGAGGGCACACATGTGGATTTTGATTGAGATGGAGCACTCTTGTAGGTGTGAAAGCATAAAAATATCTGGTTATTATGCTGGATTAACTTCCCTAACTCTAAACCATAGCATATTACTACATAAATGCAAGTAAAATTGACTAAGGATTTAGAATAAGCTACTAAGTGGTGGATTATTGTTCTAACAACCATGTATTTAACCATTTTGAGCTGACAAATAGACATTGTTAAAAAATGTAAACAACTTTGTTTTGATATCCAATTCTAATTATCATAGATAAATCTATTGTATTAAATGCATCTAATGCAATGTTGAGATTCCTTGCACATATGCATATGTGTGTGTATGTGTGTGTATACATGTATAAATATTGATAGAGGATTCATATGACAACAAGATAAAAATCACATAGATTTTTTTCTTAGAAAATTAATTTGAAGGAATTTTTTTTTATCAGTTCAATCACTTTCATTAAGTATCTATCATTAATGTTTATTTTCTAATGTAATAATTATCAATTTATAGTTTTTAAATTTTGTAGATATAAATAAATATATGTATAATATAAAATAAATATATGCATAATATATTGATAAAATATTTGTATTACAACGATATAAAATTTAGGTAAAGTCATTTTCACCAATTTTCATTTCAAGACAATGATACATTTTTTAAGTTTCACCAATTATATGTGTTTTAGGATTTGAACCAAAAAATCATATATTTAATTTTAAAATTTATTTTAGTAAACTATATTTTTAAAAATATAGCTATCCATTTTGAAATGAAATTTGAAACCAATAAAATATTTTTACAAAATATTTGTTGACCCAAAAATTCAAAATCATATTCCACATTAATAAAAAAACATATATTTTTCTCTTAATTAAAAACTAAAATGTAAATAAACAAATTTAAAAAATTATAGTTATAATGCATTAAATTTTTATTTTATATTTAGCAAAATACTTAAGATGGTTTTATAGTTCATTGAAAGATTTGACAATAGTTTTTCAAAGCTTAATAATTATGTGAAAGATTCATTACAAATTTACAACATTTTATAATTTATAAAAGATTCTTCTATATTTAAAAGATTTTATAATTCTGTGAAAGATTCACCAATATATTCTATGCACATTTTATATTATTGATAAAATAGACTTCATTATTTCCGGTGTATCATGGGGATTCACCCATTTATTATACATATAAATTTATGGGAGATTCTTTAAACTTTTTCTTGGAAGAATACCATCAAACAATACTTGAAGAAGTCGAGCTCGAGCTTTAGGATGTACATGTCAACTATGATGGTATTATCTCAAAGGATAAAGTGATCAAATACCAAACATAGAGGATAAAGACATGTGTGGATAATGATGGGAAACCATCAAATGTTGTGAAATATTGTGATCACTGCAAGATATCACAACTAGATATAGAAATCTTATGAACAATGAATGCTTGAAGAAAAAGAATTAGAAAGTAAAGAGAGAGAAAATGTTGGAGCAAAAACATTGTAATCTCATTCAATAATCCATTATTCTATTAAATTTCAAATAATGATCAAGGCTTCACATATAGGTAATTCAAATTCATAAACAAGGCAATTTGAATCATTCACTAGTGCATGAAGACCTAGTTGAGCTTAATTCAAAGCTCAAATTCTCTTAGTTAGGCATGAAATCTCTAAAATATGAGTTAAATAGATCATAACTAACCCAAGATGGAGAGTGGAGGCTTAGTTACCTAAAATAAAGGATCTAATCCATCCATAATATGTTAAAAAAAAGTGAAGGCGAGTGTTATCTTACCTTGAAGGAGGGTGTTTTCTTTCAAAGAATTTGAGTCAAAATTGGACCATTGCAATAATTAGACTAAGATCTAAATCCCATAGGTGAGGGATTAATGCTAACAAGAGGGTAAATATTATCTAACATCCCCTCATAAGCCTAACTTGGTGAAATTGATGCAAAATAAAATGGGTCATTGTAATTTTAATCCATATTAGGTACCTAAGTACATAAAAAATCGCCTAAAGTGGGAAAAGAGAGAAAACCCATTTGGAAATATCCAACCCTAAAAACATAATAGTGTTGACTAGAATTTGATAGTTGTCTTCAGCCATGATCATTCTCTTATCCACATGCTTCCAACTTTGATTGATACGTCCTCTTGCTTCGTGCAAGTCTCCAAACAAGGGGTAGTGGAAATGGCTTATAAGGTTGTCTCTTCATCATAGATTGATATTCCTCATTTATGGTATTGTTCAAATATGTATTTCCTTCTTCTCAAGAAAAATACTATGGATCTACTATATTAACAATCTAGCTATGTGATTGTGACCACACTGTATTTGTTGGATAAACAACTTGAAAAATTGGTTCATGAAGAGTATGTTGTTCCAAAAGTGGTTTGGTTGTTGGATATACAACATCTTAATAAATGTTTACAACTTCTACATGCAAGTCTCTACTATATGTCTATTACATAGCTAACTACATTACATTTTGCATGAGGGTATGTTATACCCAAAGTGGTTTGACTTCTAGATCTGAAACAACCTATTCATCAACGTCAATAGATTTAACGTGTAAATATTAAATGTTACCCAAGGTCATTGAAGATACATCAATTATATCTGAGCATCAATAATAACTTGATCTTTATCAACTTCTCACTCACATGAATGGTGAATCAGAAACAGTGCATCATCTCTAAGAACTTGATTTATAACAATTTCTCCCTTAGCTGAATGTTTTATTTGAACCGATGCATTTTCTCCCATTAAGGTAGAAGTGTGTGATTCAAAGTATATGGATAAGTCTTGGATAGCTATTGGGCTCAAATTGATAAGATCATTCTCTATTTGGTGTCTTGCTTCCAATAAAACAATTTTTCTAGGATTTCTATAATAAATTTATTAAGATTGGTTAACCTTCTATGTAGGAGTTAATAAAATACATCTAGGCATAAGATTCAACCTATCAATTTTGGGAATCTAAGTTCTCCAAAACCTAAAATAATGGGGGATATAGTAGAACTACATTTGAAATTAGACAAACTCAACGAAATCCAAAAATTGTACAATGTAGGGAATGCATATATGATGAAAGAACTTCACAAAAAACATAACAAACTAGAAAAACAATCACCCAAAATCATAGTGAACTAGAAAAAAACAAATAAAACTAAAAAAAAGTGTTAATAAAATTCATAATGAAGTCAAGGAGCTCATATAAAATTATTCAACCACCATGACAATCATATAATATGTATATGTGTTTTTGATGAATCTTTCACGGAATTATAAAATCTTGTAAAATCTAGGAGAATCTTTCACAAAATTATAAGGTCTCATAAAAACGTGAAGAATATTTCATATAATTATAAAACCTTGTTAAAATCCAGTCTACTCTTCACTAAACTGTAAAACCTTCTAAAGTTTTTCACTAAATATAAAATATAAATTTTAATGTATACCATTATAAATATATTTAATTATATTTATCCATATTTTATTTTTTAAAATAAAAAAAGACATTATATGTTTTTTAATTAATGTGGAAGATGCTTTTGAAATTTCAAATTGAAAATATTTTTTATGATATTTTATTGGTTTTAAATTTAATTTGAAATTGAATAGTATATTGTCAAAAATATAATTTACTAAAATATTTTTTCAAATTAAATATTTGAAAATTTTATATTTTTCAAATTCATTAATTTTTTTCCTAACTAAATTTCAAAATATTTGATTGTGTTGAAATACAAATTGATGAAAGTTAATTTACATGACTTTTATAAACTGCATGACTTTTATAATGTACATGACCTTTATATTTCCATATTTAAAAATTATAAATTGATTATCATTATATGGGAGAGAAACTCCATTTTGAAGACATAATGAAAATGATTTCAAAGTACTTACAATCAAATAAATTTTCTAAGATAAAAAAATTATATTGTCGTCATATGTGTCATTTATCAATGTTTATACATATATATACATCCATATATGTAGAGGTGTATAGAATCTCAACATTGCATTTGATACATTTTAGTTATGAAAAAAAGGTTGTTTATGGTTTTAATAGCATATATTTGTGGGCTCGAAGTGGTTAAAAGAATTCCTTTTATGATCATGAAATTCAAAGAACAACACTTTATTAAAACAATTTCACATTTGGTGCAATCATGCCATAATTTTTCTAAAATTCGAAAATACTTTAAAATACTGTTACTTTGCAGATTTGTTACATTAATAAAGTAATCGATATCAAATTTATAAAAAATAAATAAATTATCTTTATAATATTTTTTTCCTTCTTCAAAAGCTTTGTATATTTTTAAAAAATGAGCTCATGTATAGTTACTCTTCTAGTAAGTTCAGTGGTTGTTTAATAAGAGAAAGTTACTCTTACTTGCAACTTATTTCTAATAATTTAAAATTTAAATAATTACAATATTTTATATATTAAATAAATGTTAATATTTTTACACGGGAATATACTGTGCTCACCAAAAACATATGCAGTCGAGTAGAGAATAATGCATGCAGAGACCATCAACACATAATGTGGAAAAAAAAGTATAATCTGATTGTATTCATATAGTTGATAGGTATTTGTACATAGAAGAAATGGTTGGAGGTTGTAACTACTTGCAATTAATTAGTCATTTAATTTTCCATTACATAGCATGTTAATGTATGATGACAATTAGGTCTCGAAGGGTCCCTTCAACATCTACCTTGCACCAAAATTATTCTTCGTCCCAAAGAAAACATGTAGAAACAACTATTATTTAGGCTTCTTCATCATCTGTCTTCAATCTCATAATAGTCAATCAAAGACTCACCCTTTAATCAACCTGCTCGTATTCATCTTCTTTGTACCAGGGACTTAGGTCTTTTGGCTCTTCATTCTACACCATTTCTTTACCTTTACTTATGAAGTCACAACCCAGGATTTGATTCTGCAGTTTTGCACCGAGGGGCCCAAGGGGCTCAATCGGTTCAATTGTTATTTACATCATCATATTTATCATTCAGTAAGATGTCTTCTGCTTGAATGCCAGTGTCATCGTCTTTCTGTGGCATTAGGATTTTAGAATTCCTGCAAGGTATTGTGATGCCTACCTACTCATGGTTGAATTTTAACTTGAATTGCTTTACTGACAAGAGTCGATTAGGGACCGACTTACATTACAAATATGGAGGGGATTTTCTACATTAAAAAAGACTCATGTTTCATCCCCTCTTGAAAATTTAAATTAGAGTCACTTATAGGAATTCATGATTCGATTGAGTCAATGTAGACTCAATCAACTAGAAGACTTAGACACATAACTTCAATTACATAATCGACCATGTTTTAGCATTGATGATATTTAAATCGACCATACTTTTACAACCCCAATATCATCGACCCAAAAAATTACTATCGATCACATTTATAAACAAAATACTTCTCTTTTTCAACTCATGGAAGGTGGACTAGTTCCATCTTGATACGATTGACTTAATATTATTTGAACAACTTATGATAATAACTGTTAATTCCTTCATATATTATTTCCATAATAACTAACACTTCAAATATTATAAATGACTATTTATCAAACATAATCATATAAAAGAGATTAATAAATAGTGCACTTAGTATTGACGATGTCATTTGACGTCATGAGAAGTGGTAATAGGTTGGTAATAACAAACTTCTATATGTCGATGAAGTAGTATTTATTGTTAAATGTACAACATCAAGAGTCATTCTCCAGGAATTTTGTTATGTCAAGTCAGGGACTTGTGCTATAGAAAGTCAGGGACTTGTGTTGTATAAAGTTAAGGAAACTTGTGGTGTATCAAGTAAGGGACTTGTGTTGTATCAAGTCAGAACATTATGTTGTATCAAATTCCTATCTATGTCCTCATGTGTTGAGGTGGGATGACTATACTATGATATTTTGTTGTATTAATATTGGAATCTTGTGTCGTATCGAGATTGGAGTCTTGTGTCGTACAAGGACTATAGACTTGTGTTGTATCAATGTCTAGACCTGTGTGGTATCAAGTCATGATCCTAATCAAGTTTTCATTTAGGTGTACCTCCATTTGTTTAGGTGGTTATACTATGTGTTGTATTACTATTCATGGTCACTAAGTTATTTAGGTCTCCTTTCTGGATTAGATACCCCTAGAGTGAATTACTTTAGCATATGAATATATGACTCGAGGTAATATATATGATCATCAATATTGAATAATTCTTCTAAGTATGATACGAAAAGATGGATAAATAATTAATACATGTATGGACCATGCAGTAATTAATTAATGATAATGAGATAACCATAGAGAAAGAGAGAAGATTCAAATTTCCCATGCACACCTCCAATGAACTCCAATTGTAAAGGCTTTAGTAAAGAATTAGTTGTAAATAAAGAATGTTTCAGTTAAATAAAGGAACCTCTCATTGATTCATGCAAAGTGTTTATGCATGGATGGCACTAAGTGAGAAGCACTAAAGGCAATATGTTATCCTCCTAAGTTGGTGTCCTTGCTGTCAGTTCACATTAATTTCAATATGTTCACATTCAGTTCAGTTAGTTCACATTCATTTTAGTAAGTTGAAATTTAGTTCAAATCAGTGAAAATCTAGTTAAAGCTAATTATTGAAGGAGGGAACATATCTTGTAATGTCCCCATTTAAATAATTGCATAGAAGGACAATTATCACATGGAGTAGCAGCTTGGTTGTTGGTTTGAGAAAGAAAACCAACCTTCACTTATTTCAGTTCATCTTTGTAGAGCAGTGTTCCAGTTTCCTATATGGGAGACCTTTTGAGAGATGGATTCAATTTTCACATGCTTGGTTTTCATGGAATTTCATCATAGACATTTCACACCATGCATGTATCAGGATCATATGGGGCCCTGGGATCATTTTTGGTCTCATTGGTGTCAATTGTGGGGGCAACAAGCAGCATTGGAGACTTAGTCACCACTTGAGAATATTATTGTAATCAGAGTAGTACAGCAGCAAGAATGGTGGTTCCTCTATGCAATTTCTTGGAATCTTAAGAAGCTCAAAGTTTGGTAACTTAGTACCAACTTCAAAGAAATATATAGAAGCAAAAAGGGGTGAAATTTCATAAAAGTTTTCCAAAATATGGAGGTAAGGTTATTTGCACAAATTTGGTTTTTATGTATTTTATTAATCCTTTTGGTGTTAGTGGTGATGTTATAGGATATATCAATATGCACAATCCACATATCTTTACTTTTGGGAACACAAAATTAAAATACATGAGTGCCACTACTCAAGTTCCAGCTAAAGAAAATCAATGAGTATAACCATAATAGAGCACTTGGTGCAAAGGAAAGAGTACCAAATGAGGATGCCACTTGGGAATATAAAAACAATATTGCAGCATACAAGTTTGGAATTTATTGAGGACAAGCAATATTTGGTGGAGAGGACTGTAATGTCCCCATTTAAATAATTGCATAACAGGACAATTCCATCATCCTACTAGTTCCCTAGGTTGGATGGATACATTTGGAATTTAAATAAGGGAGCTAATAAATGATGTTAAGACATTAGAATGGAATAAATATTTAATAATGGATCTTATTAAATAAATCCAATAAAAATTTGAAGTGGCAATGGAGCATGAAGACACATGGAGATTATGGGGCCCACACAAGCTAGTATTTTTGTGCCACATGGCATCCTCCTCTTGTAATTTCGAATCCATGGGAGGCCTAATGTTCTTAGATGATTTAGAAGTCTAATACACTTGGACAGAGTCCTCATAGGTTAAATTGGGAAGGAAATGTAAATTCCATGGGAGAGAAAGAGTCAAATGGGAGCTTCTTGGACACTTGGGCTAGATTCCCTAACATCTATGGCATCTATGACACCAATGACGAATATGCTATGAAATTTATGACATATTGCAGAACTGAAGGATGACATATGACCATTATTACATGTCAGGTAGAAATATCTCATCCAATAGGGAGTTCATGTGACTTGGGGAAGCTCAATGGGTTCCCACTCGAATTGGGGGAAGATGGAAGGCTAGGAAAGGGAGGACACTTGGAAAACCTTGAGCACACACCCTAATTCGAATTGGATTGAGTTTGTGGATGGATTGGTGACCTTATAATTCTAATTATGTTTATAAAATACATGTATTGACCAATATAAGGTCTTTTGATCATTTGATCATTTTCATTTGTGAAGAGAGAGAGCTAGTGGATGACTAGTTTCTTGCCTTAGCCAATTTCAAGGGTGAAAGATTCCCATCCAAGTTGGTGTGTGGAAAGGAAATTTAGCTATTTTATGGAGATTTAATGGATTTTTTATTTTTAGGTTTAATCTATAGGGAATCTCATGGTTTCTTCTAGTGCAGCGCATTCTCTCAACCATTTCCGGTTTTTATCGCATATTCTTGCCAATGGAGGGATTGCGCTTTGGGTGAGATATTGTACTCTTTGGAAGAGATTATCATGGTCCATTTATTATTTTAGTAAGATTAATATACTATTTTTTTCATATTCATAAATTCTCAAGTTGAAATACCAAATGGTTGTGTAAAAGTGATTCTTAATGAGCAAACAATGACCATTTCCCCACTATATTGATGTATGCCATTGAATGATGAGAATTTTGGGATTCTCATGGTACATTTATTATTGTAATAATATTAATATACTTTTTTGTTCACCTTCATAAATTATCAGGTTGAAATACCAAATGGTTTCATGTAAAAGTGATTATTAATGAGCAAACAATGACCATTTCCCCACTATATTGATGTATGCCATTGTAATGCTGATGATTTGAAATGAAAGAATTTTTATCTGATATATTTATTATTAATTGAATACCATGGATGAGTATTATAATTTTAATTTCCATCACTTAAGAATTTGAAGTCATCTTACTCAGTTTATTTGCATTTGGAGAAGATTTAGTGCCATTTCCCCAAGGGTCGAACTAGTGTTTTTGTAGCTGTTTTTAGAGGGTTATAAAATTATTTATAAACTTAATAATGATGCAAATTAGTCCTTAATAATTTTAATTAAACATCCTCTTCCTCTGTTCAGAAATTCAGGTGGGTTTGGGAGCATTTGGAAAGCCAATTTCAGCATTTACCATGGGAGAATTGGAACCCCAATTTGCTAGTGAAAACTCCTACCTTGGCCAGAATATTAAAAAAGTTTTGAGAAGTATTTGTAGGGTCATAAATCATCCCTGAAAATAATATTAAATTCTTAATATCATTCATATACCTTCCTGGAAGATTTGGGAGTGTTTGAGTAAATTTGGAGACCCAGACATCAAAACTAGTCAAAGGTCGAAATAGGGAAAAAAGTGAAACATTGGTAATTGAATAAAATTTATTAAAAAGGGACATTACATTTATTTTGCATGATGAATAATATGAAGTGTCATATTTTCAATAGTTCTATTAAGGGATATAATGTTTGCATGGAGGTATTTCTAGTTAAGCTCCTCCTTGTGTATGTGCTATGAATATGCTCCTAGTAGTTTACTTAAGCCTTCCATTCACTACATTTTGCATGATAGGTGTTTTGGCTTGTTATTAAAGTGTTTGGAACTTGGCAATTTTGTTAACATTTCATATCCTTAGCTAGATATCATTAGTGTTTAATCCAAATTCACAACAGTATCATATGCAAAATCACTAAAAGAAACAAAATCACAATATAGAAATAGTATTTATCCTGGGAAACCCTCAAGGGGAAGTAAACCTAGAAAAACTTCCTCTATATAAGATGTATAAGATAAAACCACAAACCATGTATTCTCCTCCTTTCTGGTCTCTCTCTCTCTCTCTCTCTCTCTCTCTCTCTCTCTCTCTCTCCCCTATGCGCTACACAAGTGAGTGAGTCTATGTTCAAATGAGAAGCATAGTTCCTCTATTTATATTCTTTTTTTCAACTGAAATTTACCCTTATCAAGTCATCCCCACTAAACTATCTAGGTCGAATTCACCTAGGAAATCACAAAACAATATTTTATTATATTCATTAGGGTACTATTGACCCAACTTACAATGGAGAATTTACCTCATGTCTCTATGATGACCAATTACAATAATAACATCTCGACAGAGGAATAGAACATCTCCTTGGAGTACATCAGTAAAATACATTTAAAATATCCTTTGAAATTACAATATTTCAACACTCCCCCTTAACTAGAAGGGTATTCTAGTGACAACAAAATAATCAACTATAGGAGCAAGGAGAGAGAGCATCTTCAATAGTATCACTATAACTTACATACATGAGTCACTCTATCTTCGACTTCAAATCCTTGTGTTTGTTCAATGTAAACCTATTCCTCAATCATACCATTGAGGAAGGTTGTCTTTACATTTATCTAGTGTAGATCCTGTTATAGCTAGTTTCTGTTTTCTATTTTTAGACCGTATGCTTGTTTTCAAAACATGGTTTTCTTATTGCTTTAAGATTCTGAGTTTGGTTTTTGAAATATTTTGATAGTATGATTATTTTTATTTTTTGATTTTATAAGTTTTCATTTTAAATTTACTTTACTTAGTTGTTTTCATACTTTTAATGGGCTTATTAGGTGTATGTATTTCTGAAAGGTTGCATAGAGATATCATAAGGGTTAATCAAAGTTTGATTTCACAATTTAACCCTTTGTTTTTTAATCCTTTTGTCAAAAAACATTAATCAGACATGCCTGTAGTGCAAAGGCAAAAAAATGAACTAGAGCGCTACAAGAAAGTCGTGGCCTTTAAAAAATTGTAAGTTTGCTCGTGATTTTTCAAAATTGCAAATGATTGGAGTTTTCACATCTGTAAAAGGTGAATGATACATGTATATAAGCCTTACTAATCATTTTGACAAGTGTTCAAGTTAAGCCAAGGATGATCCAGGAAAGTTGCAGCTGTCCGGAATTTGGGAAATATAGATCCTTTAAAGCGTAATGATAGTGCACTATGGGAGTAATTCGAAGCTAGTTATGAATTTCTTGGTTGTATGAAAGATTACAGAGATCATGTTGATACCTAGTAGTCCATGGTTGGAATATATTGTGAGGAAGGCAATTACAGGTTTAGGGTTTGTAGAGTAAGTGACTAACACAGTTGGGGCAGTTGAAGATAGAGCTACAAAGGTTACTGAACACCTGGGAAAACAAGATAGCATATTTTTATCAATTGAAACCATTATTGTGATAGGTATGTGACTAATTGTTGACATCATCCATGAATTCTGGTATCCATTGACAGAAGAGTAGTGATGGGTGTTGATTAAGAACTGCATCAAGTTTAGGAACCCAATTTTTGCTCAATTATTAATCTATTCTGTCGGTGAAAATTGTTCCGAAATACTTATCAGTTTTTTGAGGAAAATTCAGATCTAGGGTTCTAAATTTTCTCAACTTTTGGTTTGTTATTGAAGTAATACACTTTCAAAATAGTTTGAACTATTTTCTGAAGGACAAACAATTAAGGTTCATTACTGAAAATGAAGAGAAGTGGGAAGACAAAAAGGGTTGAGCCTTTAGACATGACATGGGCTAAAACCTTTACTCACTATGCAAAATTATTTCAAGAAATAGGATTCTTTTATGGTTAATTCATCCTCAGTCAAGAATAAAATTCCAGAACTTTTAGAAGATTCCTCATCTCAAGAAAATTTAAAAGAGGATGAAGACCTGTTTGAATAGGTAGAGAATAATAAAGAAGATTCAGCGATTGAGAATCCTTCTCTAATGAAGAACAGAGTTAAAGAACAGCCTATACAAAAAGGAGTGTGCAAAGATTATTGAGAATTATGCTTTGATTTTTCTTGTTTTGGGTTATTTCAATTGAGTGCAGATCACTAGCTGATGGAGATGAATTTTAGAAAACAAAAAGTGGTTTTTTTTTTCAGAATATAACCATCCACAAAAACCTCTCTCATTTTTGTAACATCTATCAAGGTTTGAAATATTCGGTTTTATCTTTACAGCCTATTTTTCAGGGTTTTAAAATATTTAATATTTTCCTATTTTAGTCTTCAACTTATGGGGAATATTTTGATTGATTGGAAAATAATTTTTAAAATCCAATAGAGGTTTTTGTCCATATAGAACTCATTCACAAAAACCTCTCTCAATTTTTGTACAACTGTCTCAGATCGAGAGATATGTGGGATTCTTTGAGACCTATTTTTCAGAAACTCGCAAAATCTCCCAGAAATCTGATTTTGCTATTTTTAGCCAATTAGTTTTTAATCTTTGAAAGTTGGCCAATGTAATTGTTGAGTAGTTACAAATTCGAACTAAATAAGTGAATATGGAATTAATTCATAGGATCTTTGTAATGATATAAGGAGGGGAGACATACAGTGCAATGGGTTTGAATTTTTGTACAAGGGGAGGCTTTCAAGCTACTATTTACAGCGCTAAGTTCAAAAACTCTTATGTATTTTTGATCACTAATTATGATATATATGCAAGCTATAAGCCCATTTTACTCTATTTTATGTTTTTAATTCTTATTTGTGTAATCACTCAGTTGACATATTCATTTCTTGTTTGAGTTATTATTCATGAAATGCAGATGAAATTCAGTATTGTGCTTATATTATTTCTGGTTTATGTTTCATATAGTATGCATCTCAGTCCTTCATTATTACATGATTTAGTGTTTGTCTTAGCCTGATGTGATTTTACCCTCTTGTTATCAAACTGTAAAACCAAAATCCTAAAAACCTTTTTCACTTAGTTTTATTTTATGAGATTGTCTTGGCTTGTTCTTTAGTAGTCTGAGAATAATTTCTAGCACTAACATCTTTGTCGCCATTGTCGGGGACGAAGCTGAAGCATGATTTCTTTGGGTTATTCATCATTCAACTGGTTTTGAGAGGTGGACAAAACCAGCAAATCATTAAGAATACATTTCACTAAACATTTCACAGTGGCTACTATGGGAGTTGGAACAAGAGGTAGACCAACTTCACCATTACACTTGGGTGTCTCAGACCCGGAGCAAATTATGAAAGAAGCTAGGAAAATTAAGAAGTCACAATCATCTCCAGCTTTATGTAGCCCTAATTAATTTTACCTACTATCACCCTTTCCACTTTTTGAGGAGGAAAAACAAGATCTGTCTTGACAAATCGATTGGCGACTCCACTAGTTCAAGATGCAAATTCCGAAGACCATCGAAGCCATTCTGGCTCAAAGGTTTTCACCTTTCAATTTTTCTGATGTTCCAAGTTTTCCAAATCCAGTACCTACTATGGATGTTTGGGGAGATTGTCTTCCATGGTTTAGAGAAAGAAAAGAGGATAATCCTTCAGATCACCTCATTAGATTTCATCAATATATGGTTCAATTAAATATACAACATGAAGATGTGCTCATGAAGATGTTCATGTTTTCACTCAAGCAAGATACACGAGAATGGTATTTTTCTCTTCCCACTACTAGCATTTCTTCACTGAAAGAATTCCACACATGTTTCCAGAAACATTGTAAGTATATGTTCTTAGTTGAATTCGCTTTTAAAGATTGTTGTGACCAGGCTGATTTTTATAATACAATTTCTGATTCAAAAAATATTGATGATAAGTATAATCAAGGATTCAAAACATGTCATGAAGAAGTTGTAGTTTCAAAATTTGTTGAAGATGAAGAAGTAACATTTTCAGATTCTGTTGTCAAGGAAGA
Organism: Pseudotsuga menziesii; assembly: GCA_001517045.1. Classification (NCBI taxonomy): domain Eukaryota; kingdom Viridiplantae; phylum Streptophyta; class Pinopsida; order Pinales; family Pinaceae; genus Pseudotsuga; species Pseudotsuga menziesii. Next base: position 155,258 of record LPNX011013662.1, on the reverse strand, counting down.
ATTCCATGATCATTATGATAATCAAGTTGTTGTTTTAAGTCAGGTTGAAGATGATTCTAGTGATGAGATCAACAGAGATAGTTTGGAATATTATCATAATGATTTCAACACTCTTAATAACCATTTGAATGCTAATTCTGTTGAAGATTAATCTCTTGTTCAACAAACTGTTGGAAATCATTGTTGTGTTAAAGATCGGCCATGTATTGAAGAAAAACACAAACCTTCAGCATTATCATTTGAAATTTTCCAGAATGCTCCTCGTTATGATGAAGAGATTGGGGTTCTAAGACAAGATTTTTGTGATGAATTATATTCTATTCCTTTTTGTTTTGATACTAAAATCGATGAAATCCAGGATGTTGACATTTTCAACATTATATCAGAAGTTTCTTATATTCATGGTTATGATAAATCTGCTGTTCAAAACCTTTATGAAGATGCTCTAAATTTTTATAAATATGATGATGAAATTGAAAAGAAAGACCCAAAATTGTGTGATGTGTGTGATATGGTACAATGTGATCAACAGATTCATGAATACATTCAATCCATTATCCTTGAACAACCAGAGCCAATATATGATACTTATCCATTTGAAGACAGTGTGGAAAAGGAGGTTCAGCTTGTTAACATTATTGATGATACTGTCCAAAAACTTCCGAAGCAAATTCAGGATGATCCTGATGTCTTTTATCACCAATGTTTGGTTGATATTCATAGAACAAAACATTCTTATGGACAATCTATATTTTTCATAGAACAGGAAGAGGTAACTTTTGGAATTTTTTATGATCCAGTAGCAGTTTATTTAGAGTCAACACTAAATTATAAATCTGTGATCCTAAAGACACCATTTGATGAAAGTGAGTACAAGTTGCTAGATCTTTTCTCTTCATGTTTTCCAATATTTCTGATTATACATATATTTGGAGTTGGAAGCAAGTTTTGTTGGGTTGATGAAATTTTTTTCCTGGTTACATTGGAAATGGGATTACAATTTGATTCAGTAAATGGAAGGTTCATCAAATACTTTTACAGTCTTTGAAGGAAAGAGATTTGAATTTCATTGTATGTACCGGTGTGTGAAGGATTGAATAAAGACTCCATAGCCCAATGGATATTTTGCAGAGTAGTAGATAGTTTCAGTTCTAGCACAGACTACACTGATCTACAGGTTCTTGAAGCCTCACAAGGAGGACTTCATCCCGCAGCAGGAGCCAGATGTTATAGCTAGTTTTTGTTTTCTATTTTTAAACTGTGTGCTTGTTTTCAGAACATGGTTTTCTTATTTCTTTAAGATTCCGAGTTTGGTTTTTAAATATTTTAATAGCATGTATATTTTTATTTTTTGATTTTATAAGTTTTCATTTTAAATTTACTTTACTTAGTTGTTTTCATACTTTTAATGGGCTTATTAGGTGTATGTATTTCTGAAAGGTTACATAGAGATATCATAAGGGTTAATCAAAGTTTGATTTCACAATTTAACCCTTTGTTTTTCAAGCCTTTTGTCAAAAAACATTAATCAAACATTCCTGTAGTGCAAAGGAAAAAAAATGAACTAGAGCGCTACAAGAAATTCGTGGCATTTAAAAAAATGTAAGTTTGCTTGTGATTTTTCAAAATTACAAATGATTGGAGTTTTCACATCTGTAAAAGGAGAATGATACATGTATAAACCTTACTAATAATTTTGACAAGTGTTCAAGTTAAGCCAAGGATGATTTAGGCAAGTTGTAGTTGTCCAGAATTTGGGAAATAGAGATCCTTTAAACAGTAATGATAGTGCACGATGGGAGTAATTCAAAGCTAGTTACGAATTTATTGGTTGTATGAAAGCTTATAGAGATCGTTCTGATACTTGGCAGTCCGTGGTTGGAAGAGATTATGAGGAAGGCGGTTACAAGTTTAGGTTTTGCATATTAAGTGATTGGTGCAGTTGTGGCAGTTAAAGGTAGAGCTACGAAGGTTATTGAACACTTGGGAAAACAAGATAGCATATTTTTAGCAATTGAAACCATTATTGCGACGGGTATGCTACTGATTGCTAACATCATCCATGAATTCGAGTTTGCATTGATAGAAGAGTAGTGATGGGTGTTGATTAAGAACTGCATCAAGTTTAGGAACCCAATTTTTTCTCAATTATTAATCTATTATGTCAGTGAAAATTTTTCCAAAATACTTATTAGTTTTTTGAGGAAACTTCATATCTGGGGTTCTAAATTTTCTCAACTTCTGGTTTGTTGTTGGAGTAATACACTTTCAAAATAGTTTGAACTATTTTCTCAAGGAGAAACAGTTAAAGTTCATTATTGAAAATGAAGAGAAGTGGGAAGACAAACAAGGTTGAGCCTTCAGACATGAAATGGGCTAAAACCTTTCCTAAGTATGCAAAATTGTTTCAAGAAATAGGATTCTTTGATGGTTAATTCATCCTCAGTCAAGAATAAAATTCCAGAACTATTAGAAGAATCCTCATCTCAAGAAAATTTAAAAGAGGATGAAGACCTATTTGAACAGGTAGAGAATAAGAGAGAAGATTCAGTGATTGAGAATCCTTCTCTAATGAAGAACACAGTTAAAGAACAGCCTATACAAAAAAGAGTGTGCAAATATTATTGAGAATTATGCTCTGTTTTTTCCTGTTTTTGGTTATTTCAATTGAGTGCAGATTACTAGCTGATGGAGATGAATTCTAGAAAACAAAAAAAGGTTTTTGTTCACAAGATATGCATCCACAAAAACATCTCTTATTTTTGCAACACCTATCAAGGTTTAAAATATTAGGTTTAATATTTATAGCCTATTTTTCAGGATTTTAAAATATTTAATATTTTCCTGTTTTAGTATTCATCTTGTGGGGAATATTATGATTGACTGGAAAATAATTTTTAAAATCCAAATGAGGTTTTTTTCCATCACGGACACATTCAGAAAAACCTCTCTCATTTTGTTCACAAGTATCTCGAATATAGATATATGCAGGATTCTTTGAGACCTAGTTTTTAGAAATTTGCCAAATTTCCCAGAAATCCGATTTTGCTATTTTTAGCCAATTTGTTTTTAATATTTGAAAGTTGGTTAATGTAACTGCTAAGTAGTTACAAATTAGACATAAATAATTTAATATGAAACTACTTCATAGGATCTTTGTAATGATATAAGAAGGGGAGACATACAGTGCAATGGGTTCGAATTTTTGTACAAGGGGAGGCTTTCAAGCTACTATTTACAGAGCTAAGTTCACAAACTCTTATGTATTTTTTATCACTAATTATGATATATATGCAATATATAATCCCATTTTACTCTATTTACTGGTTTTATTTCTTATTTGTGTAACCACTCAGTTGACATATTCATTTCTTGTTTGAGTTATTATTCATGAAATGCGAATGAAATTCACTATTGTGCTTATATTGTTTCTGGTTTATGTTTCATATATTATGCATCTCAATCCTTAATTGTTACATGATTTAGTGTTTGTCTTATCCTAATGAGATTTTACCCTCTTGTTATCAAACTATAAAACAAAAACCCTAAAAACCTTTTTTACTTAGTTTTATTTTATGAGATTATGTTGGCTTGTTCTTTAGTAGTCTGAGAACAATTTCTAGCACTAATAGATCCCACTTCATGATGGAAGCAAGTGCCATGATGGTTCTGATGGAAGTGTACCTTTCAACTGGAGAAAATGTCTCTTCATAATAAATCCCCTATTTTTGAGAGAATCCTCTAGCCACAAATATTGCCTTGTATTTTTCAATACTTCTATCAACTTCTCTTTTATCTTATAGATCCATTTCAAATATACCACACTCTTGTTTTATTTTTTGGGTACTATATCCCAAACATCATTCTTCATTATTAATTGGTATTATTCTGCCATTGGTTCCACCCATTCTTTATTCTGTGTATCTTCCTCATAGCAGGTGGGTTCTTGATCTACAAGGTCACACATCAAAGATACATAACTAGAGAATGACTTTGATATCTTTATTTTTCTTGTGGAACCTTTTGGAGCTCCATACTTTTCTTCTTGTATGATTTCTCTTACCCGAGCAGGTTTCATATTTATATACATATCCATAGTAGGGGGTTACTGAGGTTCTAGTATATCATGATCTTCAGATGCTACTATTTCAAGAGAGGGTTCAGCTTCTTCTTTTCTAGGAGGTACATCATATTCATGTACTTCTTCAAGCATACACCTTCTGGATTTATTAAGAGTTGTATCTTCATAAAATGTTACATCCCTACTAATATCTATATGATGGAATCCTAAAATGTATATCCTGTAGGATTTGGAGACTTCACAGTATCCAACAAATATTTCCTTCTTTCAAGAAGGATCCAACTTGGTTCTCTTCTCTTTAGGAATATGTGCATATACTAGACTGCCAAATATCTTGAGATGGCTCACTTTGGTTTTCTTTCCTGTATACATTTCTTCAAGAGTATTGAATCCAAGACCACTATGAGATAATCTATTCTGCACATACATAGTTTTTCTTGCAGCTTCATCCCACAGTTGCATGGGGAGGGCTTGGTCATGAACCATTATTTTCACTGCTTCCATAATGTTTCTATTATTTCTTTCTGCAACACCATTTTGGTGAGGGTTGTAGGGAGTGGTTAGTTCCCTCTTGATTCCATCTTCATTGTAGAATGTTTCAAATTCTTTTGAAGTATATTCTCCACCATTATCTGATCTCAATGTCTTGATTCTTCTTTCTAAACAGTTCCCTATCAAGGCTTTCAATTCCTTGAATTTCCCAAACACTTCACTATTCGTCTTCAAGAAGTATATCCATGTCTTTCTTGAATAGTTATCAATAAATGTGACATAATATTCATATCCACTTAAATATGTTGAGGGCATCGGACCATATACCTCAGAATGAATTAATTCCAATGTACATTTAGTCTTTGTTTCACTTTTCAGAAATGGATTCTTGATGTTCTTTCCTCTTGCACATCCTTTGCAAGTTCCTTCATGATCAATATTTAGATATCATAACCATGCTACCACCTTGCTCACATAAGGTAGTTCTTTGTATTTCATGTGATAAATCCTCAGATGCCATAGTTCACTTGAGCTAGGTCTCTGGATGTCCTTTGAGTTTGTACAGTCCTCCTTCTTCTTCACCAATGCCCACAACATCTTCAAGTGTCTTTCCTTTCTACCACATGAGTACTTGTACATCTATAAAAGAAACCCTATATCCTTTATTATCTAGTGTTGATATCGAAAGTAGGTTCTTTTTCAAACCTGGTACATATAGTACTTTCTTCATCTTCATGGAAGTTCCAGATACAAGATTGTAGCTTGGTTCACCAATACCTTTGATGGGATATTCATAGTCATCTCCTAATGATACTTTCTGAGGAGAACTCTTTTATTCAAGTATGGAAATAATTTTCTTCTTCCATGTCATGTGCTTTGAAGCACCACTATCTATAAGCCATGTGTCTTCTCCAGGTGTTACAAACCCAAAGAGTGCAGAGAATAGTACATATTCTTATTTTTTAGTCTCTTTCGAGATCTTTCTTATTCTTCCTCATCCTTATCTTCAGATAGATGATCATGATGTCTTTTAATGTTGTTCTTATTTGATGGACACTCTCTGGAAAGGTGTCCTATCTTATGACAATTATAGCATTAATACTTTGAGTAATATTTCTTCTTATTGTTTTATGTTTCCTTTCGAAACTTATTTGGAGGTTTATGACTATCCTTATTGAAGTTTGATTTTTTTCTTCTTTTAGTATGGATGTCTAGATATTGATCATCTTCTCTAAGTAGAGCTTCTCTGTCATCTACTATAGCTTCTTCTTGAATGCAATCTTCCCATACGATGTCAAACTTCATACTTTATTTTCTGGCACACGGAGTCTATATGAATGAATCCTAGGGTCTAGTGAGACCATTGAGAGAATTCATAACTAGTTCATCTTCATCAAGGGTGTCTCCAATGGAACTTAGTTGTTCCCTGAACTAGAATACCCTTCTGAAGTAATCTTGAATTGATTCTCCTTTGCTCATCTTGGTTCCCTTCAGTTGAGCTCTCAAATTTATCTTCCTCTTGATGTTATTTACCTCATACATTTTATTTGGTGTCTTATTATATGAAACTTGAGGGATCAAGTGATCTTTGATAGAATCACCAATGATCCTCATTTCCTTGATTAGGTTTTTCTCATGCTTCTCCTAAGCTTCATCTACTTTAGGTTTTGCAAGTTCATCCTTGATGTACTTCTCAATACCATTCTCTCTAATAATGATACCAATCCTATACTTCCATGCTAGGAATTTTTCTATTCCTTCCATTTTTTCCTCAAGCTTAGTGCTTGGGGCCATCCTATCCAGGAGGTCACTAAAAGTTGAAAGTTTTAAAACTGAAAAGATGACCTTACTAGGATATGCACTTGACTAAGGTGACTTGGTTGGTCCACTTGGTTTTTGTAGATCCCAAATATTCACCCTTCAAAACTTACTTGTGAGGTTGTAGTTTCTACAGAATTTCTAGTTCTGTTTTTTTGCAGTTTTTTGGTTCATGTCCAAACTAGGATTTGTCTTTCCTGGAGATTCAACCACCTGAGAAATTTGATCCAGGGATCAATATATGCTCTCTAGGGAGGTGAAAATTTTTATGCAAGCAGATCTTCATAGTTCCAAACTTTGCAAAAATCCTAATTTCTTCCATACGGAGAGGAGAGTGAGTTTCCACCTTGTGAAAGTTGTTCTATTCAGGCTAGCTCTGATACCATGTTAATATTTCATATGCTTAGATAGATATAAATAGTGTTTAATACAAATTCATAGTAGTAGAATATGAAAAATCACTGAAAGAAACAAAATCACAAGATAGACACAGTATTTATCCTAGGAAACCCTCCAGGGGAAGAAAACCTAGCAAAACTTTCTTTGTATAAGATGTATAAGGTAAGACCCAAAAATAGGTATTCTCCTCCCTATTGGTATGCCTCTCTCTCTCTCCTATGCACTACACATGTGAGTGAGTCTGTGTTCAAATGAGAAGCACAACTCCTCAATTTATACTATTTTTGTCAACTAACTTTTACCCTAATCAAGTCGGCCCCATTAAACTGTTTCGACCAACTTCACCTAGGAAATCACAAAATAGTATTTTATTATACTCATTAGGGTACTATTAACCCAACTCACAATGGAGGTTTTACCTCATGACTCTATGATGACCAATTACAATAATAACATCCCTACGGAGGAATAGAACACATCCCTTGGGGTACATCAGTAAAATACATTTAGAATATCCTTTGAAGTTACAATATTTCAACAAATTTCATCACAATTGTTTACAACATTGTATTGTAACACTCTTCTCTAGTGCTGAGGTGATATCTCTTATCAAGAAATCTGCTTATGTGTTGTAAGACATTCTCTGCAAATATATCTATCATACTCAATGAATTGTTGGGTTTCCATCCTCTGTATTCGGAGTTTTTCACATGGTATACCTTGTCTCTTATGGTTGAATTATTTATCTGGATGATTTTTTATGAGATTCATATGTGGATGATTTAATTATGAGATTCATAGGTGGATTATTTACTTAGTAGACTCATATATGCATGATTTATGAGATTCATATGTGCTGAAATTGATTGATAAAAGTTTTAAAGTTCAAGCATCTCCATTTTTTTCTCAAACATTCACATGGTATTAGACAATAGGGTGTGAAGGAGCTTAGTTTTTTGTACCAATATAATCCTACATAGATATTAAATCACAATTGAGGATATCTCATCACAAGTGTGGACACATGGTTGATTATCAATGGTGCATCCAAGCACATGTCATGATACAAGGGCACAATCTCCAACCTAAAGGAGAAGAAGTTTGCATGCATGGTAGAGTTGGGAAACAACTCTACATATTCGATCCAAGGATTTGGATCCACATCCTTCAAGATAAGTTCAGGAGATATGCTACATGTGGAGGACATTCTTTATGTCCCAATATTGATGAATAACCTACTCTATGTTTCAATTCTTGAATATAAGGGCTTCTGGGTCATATTCATGGAGATTCAAGCATACTTATGGTCAAAGAATGAAAGCATTGATATTGTTGTTGTTATTGGATTTAGAGAAGAAGGACTCTACAAGGTACCAAAAAATTATATTTAAACCATGGTACATCACACTATCATCCCATGTGAGATTTGTCATAGGAGGCTTGGTCACCTCCACTTCATAAGACTTCCTGGTTTACATCGAATTGTGAAAGCTATGCCTAATTTTGATTTTGTGCATGATAATGTATGTCGAGGTTGTGCACTTGGAAAGAATGTTTTAGAAAAAATATAGAAGCCATACAAGATCTAGAGGGATTTTATATTTGGTGCACTCTGATGTATGTGGTCCCATGTCATCTCCTTTCCTAATTGGATAAATCTACTATGTATTGTTCATTGATGATTTCTCCCATAAGACTTGGCTTTTTTATGAAATCCAAGAGTGAAAATTTTAGTAAGTTCCAAGAGTATAAAGCCTTAGTAAAAAATCATACAAGTAGGCGCATCTATGCTTTGAAGTCTAATAATGGTGGAGAATTTGATTCAAATTATTTTAATGAGTTTTATAGTGATGTGGGGATCTGTAGACAGTCAACAGTTCCATACAATCCCCAACAAAATGGGGTTGTATAGAGAAATAATAGAAATATTTGTGAGGCTGCAAAAGCCATGTTACATGATCATGAGGTGTCTGCGTATTTATGAGCGGAAGATACCAGTACAAAATTTTACATTTAGAATATAATTTTTCATTCCATCATAGAAGAGAAAACACTTGAAGAAGTGTTAACTAGTGAGAAGCCATAAATTTCTCACCTAAGGATTTTGGATGTTCGATATGACATACCAAAAGAAAAGAGAATCAAGATGGAACCTTTGGGAAAGAAGAGAAATTTTTTGGGCTATAGTGAGACCTCCAAAGTATTACAAAATATGTACTTTATGAGAGATGTATTGAGGTTAGTCAAGATGTGACTTTCAATGAGGAAGATTCTTTCAAGAGATCGAAATATATTGAATGTGATACAGGTACTTAGGAGCATGAGACTCCTATATCATAGGATCCTGATGATGATTCTTCCCCTTATAATGTTCAGAGGGAGAATCCAGTACAGCATTCATAGTTATCTATCATTGATGAACCAATTGAATTGGTTTAAGAACCTCCTACAAAGTGGAGGGAGGCATGGTGTCAAGATGTACTAATATATGCTGAGAAGCATGGAGCACTAGTGGGATCTACCAGGGAGAGAAATAAAATTGATAGGTATGTTGGATATTTTTCATTGCTGAGTGACATTAGTGACTCGAAGACTTCATCATATGAAGACGCTACAGAGTAGCAAGTATGGAAACATGCTATTAAAAAAGATTATCAATCGATATTGAAGAATGATGTTTGGGAAGTTGTTCCTAGGCCTGATAGGAAGTCAGTTGTTACTTCTAGATGGATTTACAAGATAAAACATGGTGCAAATGGTAGTGTGGATAAATACAAAGCCATATTTATTAACCAAGGTTTCTCTCAAAAAGAGGGCATTGTTTATGTGGATGCATTTTCTCCTGCGGCCATATATACCAAAATAATGTTGGTTGTGAATCATGAGCTTCTTGATTTACAGATCGTGGTTCAATCATGTTTGGATCATAGTACCATGATGGGAGTGTGTGTGGGGGATTTCTCGCCCATTATAGTCACCATGGGGGGTACCAGGGGAGGGGGGGTGACTAATTTGGGAGCCCCCCTTGACAGGGGTTCGGGGGGAATGCCTCCATAGAACAAATTTAGGAAAAATGCATTGTAAAATGTTGTAATTTGATAGTTATGACTTGGTCAATAATGGGTGATTTACAGACCCATGGTTTTGAGTATCTTGCGGTATTTTCCCATCATATTCCCTTTATAAAAATAAGGCATTATAATATGAATGTGTATTGTATTTATTTTGTAGCATTGTGAATAGTGATATTTGTGACAAATATTGTGAGAGAGTGAAGAGGAAGTGCAATGGGTGTGTTGCAGGTTGTAACCATTCACCTTGTTGGACAAAGCAATAATAAAAAGACAAGAAATTTATGTGTGGATGTATCCTATCTTGGGTGAACCATGTTATATTCGTGTCTCTCTTGTAATTTGTTAATATGTTTAATATTTGCATCGTATTTATTTTTATTTCTCTGCTATCATGTTCTTCTAACAAGTTAGATCTGTGATTTCACTTGCATCAATATTAGGTTGGAAGCTTCACCAGATGGATGTGAAGATTGACTTATTCAATGGCGATGTTGAGAAAAAGTTTTTTATTGTGCATCATAATGTATTTGTGATTCATGTAAATAAGTCCCATGTGTGCAAGTTGAATAAATCCATTTATGAATTAAATTAGAAAGCTCCTTGAGCTTGGTATGCCAAAATAGACCGCTATGAGATAATCTATTCTACACATACATAGTATTTCTTGCAGCTTCATCCCACAGTTGCATGGGGAGGGCTTGGTCATGAACCATTATTTTCACTGCTTCCATAATGGTTCTATTATTTCTTTATGCAACACCATTTTGGTGAGGGTTGTAGGGAGTAGTTAGTTCCCTCTTGATTCAATCTTCATTGTAGAATGTTTCAAATTCTTTTGAAGTATGTTCTCCACCATTATCTGATCTCAATGTCTTGATTCTTCTTTCTAAACAGTTCCCTATCAAGGCTTTCAATTCCTTGAATTTCCCAGACACTTCACTATTCATCTTCAAGAAGTATATCCATGTCTTTCTTGAATAGTCATCAATAAATGTGACATAATATTCATATCCACTTAAATATGTTGAGGGCATAGGACCACATACCTCAGAATGAATTAATTCCAATGTACATTTAGTCTTTGTTTCACTTTTCAGAAATGGATTCTTGATGTTCTTTCCTCTTGCACATCCTTTGCAAGTTCCTTCATGATCAATCTTTAGATATCATAACCATGCTACCACCTTGCTCACATAAGGTAGTTCTTTGTATTTCATGTGATAAATCCTCAGATGCCATAGTTCACTTGAGCTAGGTCTCTGGATGTCCTTTGAGTTTGTACAGTCCTCCTTCTTCTTCACCAATGACCACAACATCTTCAAGTGTCTTTCCTTTGTACCACATGAGTACTTGTACATCTATAAAAGAAACCCTATATCCTTTATTATCTAGTGTTGATATCGAAAGTAGGTTCTTTTTCAAACCTGGTACATATAGTATTTTCTTCATCTTCATGGAAGTTCCAGATACAAGATTGTAGCTTGGTTCACCAATACCTTTGATGGGATATTCATAGTCATCTCCTAATGATACTTTCTGAGGAGAACTCTTTTATTCAAGTATGGCAATAATTTTCTTCTTCCATGTCATGTGCTTTTAAGCACCACTATCTATAAGCCATGTGTCTTCTCCAGGTGTTACAAACCCAAAGAGTGCAGAGAATAGTACATATCTGTATACATATTCTTATTTTTTAGTCTCTTTCGAGGTCTTTCTTATTCTTCCTCATCCTTATCTTCAGATAGATGATCATGATGTTTTTTAATGTTGTTCTTATTTGATGGACACTCTCTGGAAAGGTGTCCTATCTTATGACAATTATAGCATTAATACTTTGAGTAATATTTCTTCTTATTGTTTTATGTTTCCTTTCAAAACTTATTTGGAGGTTTATGACTATCCTTATTGAAGTTTGATTTTTTTCTTCTTTTAGTATGGATTTCTAGATCTTCATCATCTTCTCTAAGTAGAGCTTCTCTGTCATCTACTATAGCTTCTTCTTGAACGCAATCTTCCCATACAATGTCAAACTTCATACTTTATTTTCTAGCACACGGAGTCTATATGAATGAATCCTAGGGTCTAGTGAGACCATTGAGAGCATTCATAACTAGTTCATCTTCATCAAGGGTGTCTCCAATGGAACTTAGTTGTTCCCTGAACTAGGATACCCTTCTGAAGTAATCTTGAATTGATTCTCCTTTGCTCATCTTGGTTCCCTTCAGTTGAGCTCTCAAATTTATCTTCCTCTTGATGTTATTTACCTCATACATTTTATTTGGTGTCTTCTTATATGAAACTTGAGGGATCAAGTGATCTTTGATAGAATCACCAATGATCCTCATTTCCTTGATTAGGTTTTTCTCATGCTTCTCCTAAGCTTCATCTACTTTAGGTTCTGCAATTTCATCCTTGATGTACTTCTCAATACCATTCTCTCTAATAATGATACCAATCCTATACTTCCATGCTAGGAATTTTTCTATTCCTTCCATTTTTTCCTCAAGCTTAGTGCTTGGGGCCATCCTATCCAGGAGGTCACTAAAAGTTGAAATTTTTAAAAATGAAAAGATGACCTTACTAGGATATGAACTTGACTAAGGTGAGTTGGTTGGTCCACTTGGTTTTTGGAGATCCCAAATATTCACCCTTCAAAACTTACTTGTGAGGTTGTAGTTTCTACAGAATTTCTAGTTCTGGTTTTTTGCAATTTTTGGGTTCATGTCCAAACTAGGATTTGTCTTTCCTGGAGATTCAACCACCCAAGAAATTTGATCCAGGGATCAATATATGCTCTCTATGGAGGTGAAAATTTTTATGCAAGCAGATCTTCATAGTTCCAAACTTTGCAAAAATCCTAATTTCTTCCATACGGAGAGGAGAGTGAGTTTCCACCTTGTGAAAGTTGTTCTATTCAGGCTAGCTCTGATACCATGTTAATATTTCATATGCTTAGATAGATATCAATAGTGTTTAATACAAATTCACAGTAGTAGAATATGAAAAATCACTGAAAGAAACAAAATCACAAGATAGACACAGTATTTATCCTAGGAAACCCTCCAGGGGAAGAAAACCTAGCAAAACTTTCTTTGTATAAGATGTATAAGGTAAGACCCAAAAATAGGTATTCTCCTCCCTATTGGTATGCCTCTCTCTCTCTCTCTCCTATGCACTACACATGTGAGTGAGTCTGTGTTCAAATGAGAAGCACAACTCCTTAATTTATACTATTTTTGTCAACTAACTTTTACCCTAATCAAGTCGGCCCCATTAAACTGTTTCGACCAACTTCACCTAGGAAATCACAAAATAGTATTTTATTATACTCATTAGGGTATTATTAACCCAACTCACAATGGAGGTTTTACCTCATGAATCTATGATGACCAATTACAATAATAACATCCCTACGGAGGAATAGAACACATCCCTTGGGGTACATCAGTAAAATACATTTAGAATATCCTTTGAAGTTACAATATTTCAACAAATTTCATCACAATTGTTTACAACATTGTATTGTAACACTCTTCTCTAGTGCTGAGGTGATATCTCTTATCAAGAAATCTGCTTATGTGTTGTAAGACATTCTCTGCAAATATATCTATCATACTCAATGAATTGTTGGGTTTCCATCCTCTATATTCGGAGTTTTTCCCATGGTA
>LPNX011013662.1:100021-141434 GCA_001517045.1 Pseudotsuga menziesii | reverse complement strand
AGGGATTTTATATTTGGTGCACTCTGATGTATGTGGTCCCATGTCATCTCCTTTCCTAATTGGATAAATCTACTATGTATTGTTCATTGATGATTTCTCCCATAAGACTTGGATTTATTTTATGAAATCCAAGAGTGAAAATTTTAGTAAGTTCCAAGAGTATAAAGCCTTAGTAGAAAATCATACAAGTAGGCGCATCTATGCTTTGAAGTCTAATAATGGTGGAGAATTTGATTCAAATTATTTTAATGAGTTTTATAGTGATGCAGGGATCTGTAGACAGTCAACAGTTCCATACAATCCCCAAAAAAATGGGGTTGTATAGAGAAATAATAGAAATATTTGTGAGGCTGCAAAAGCCATGTTACATGATCATGAGGTGTCTGCGTATTTATGAGCAGAAGATACCAGTACAAAATTTTACATTTAGAATATAATTTTTCATTCCATCATAGAAGAGAAAACACTTGAAGAAGTGTTAACTAGTGAGAAGCCATAAATTTCTCACCTAAGGATTTTGGATGTTCGATATGACATACCAAAAGAAAAGAGAATCAAGATGGAACCTTTGGGAAAGAAGAGAAATTTTTTGGGCTATAGTGAGACCTCCAAAGTATTACAAATATATGTACTTTATGAGAGATGTATTGAGGTTAGTCAAGATGTGACTTTCGATGAGGAAGATTCTTTCAAGAGATCGAAATATATTGAATGTGATACAGGTACTTAGTAGCATGAGACTCCTATATCATAGGATCCTGATGATGATTCTTCCCCTTCTAATGTTCAGAGGGAGAATCCAGTACAGCATTCATAGTTATCTATCATTGATGAACCAATTGAATTGGTTTAAGAACCTCCTACAAAGTGGAGGGAGGCATGGTGTCAAGATGTACTAATATATGCTGAGAAGCATGGAGCACTAGTGGGATCTACCACGGAGAGAAATAAAATTGATAGGTATGTTGGATATTTTTCATTACTGAGTGACATTAGTGACTCGAAGACTTCATCATATGAAGATGCTACAGAGTAGCAAGTATGGAAACATGCTATGAAAAAAGATTATCAATCGATATTGAAGAATGATGTTTGGGAAGTTGTTCCTAGGCCTGATAGGAAGTCAGTTGTTACTTCTAGATGGATTTACAAGATAAAACATGGTGCAAATGGCAGTGTGGATAAATACAAAGCCATATTTATTACCCAAGGTTTCTCTCAAAAAGAGGGCATTGTTTATGTGGATGCATTTTCTCCTGCGGCCATATATACCAAAATAATGTTGGTTGTGAATCATGAGCTTCTTGATTTACAGATCGTGGTTCAATCATGTTTGGATCATAGTACCATGATGGGAGTGTGTGTGGGGGATTTCTCGCCCATTATAGTCACCATGGGGGGTACCAGGGGAGGGGGGGTGACTAATTTGGGAGCCCCCCTTGACAGGGGTTCGGGGGGAATGCCCCTAGAGAAGAAATTTAGGAAACATCCATTGTAAAATGTTGTAATTTGGTAGTTATGACTTGGTCAATAATGGGTGATTTACGAACCCATGGTTTTGAGTATCTTGCGGTATTTTCCCATCATATTCTCTTTATAAAAATAAGGCATTATAATATGAATGTGTATTGTATTTATTTTGTAGCATTGTGAATAGTGATATTTGTGACAAATATTGTGAGAGAGTGAAGAGGAAGTGCAATGGGTGTGTTGCAGGTTGTAACCATTCACCTTGTTGGACAAAGCAATAATAAAAAGACAAGAAATTTATGTGTGGATGTATCCTATCTTGGGTGAACCATGTTATATTCGTGTCTCTCTTGTAATTTGTTAATGTGTTTAATATTTGCATCGTATTTATTTTTATTTCTCTGTGATCATGTTCTTCTAACAAGTTAGATCTGTGATTTCACTTGCATCAATATTAGGTTGGAAGCTTCACCAGATGGATGTGAAGATTGACTTATTCAATGGCAATGTTGAGAAAAAGTTTTTTATTGTGCATCATAATGTATTTGTGATTCATGTAAATGGGTCCCATGTGTGCAAGTTGAATAAATCCATTTATGAATTAAATTAGAAAGCTCCTTGAGCTTGGTATGCCAAAATAGACAACTAGCTTCAGAAACTGGGTTTCTCAAAGAGTGAAGCACATCCAAATTTATACTTCAAAGTGGTGGAGAACCAACCCTTGATACTGGTTATGTATGTTGATGATATATTCCTCACTAGAGAATAAAGATTGATTGTTGAGTGTAAGAGGGATATTACCTCAGGGTTTGAGATGAAAAACTTATGTCTGATCCACTACTTTCTAGGCCTTGATATTTGGAAAATAAATTATGAGATATTTATATCTTAAGGGAACTGTGGACATATTTCACATATTTGGCATGGTGTATTGTAAATCCATGACTACTCCAATGGTTTCCAATTTGAGGAAACTTCATCAAACTAAAACTGGATTGGATCGAGTAGACCCCACTCTATATAGATAGTTGATTGGCTCGTTGATGTACCTGATACACTCAAGGGAAGATATTTACTATGAAGTTAGAATATTAAGTAATTTTATGGTTGATCCTAGAAATAGACACTAGGTTGTAGTAAAACATGTTTTGAGTTACCTTCATGGTATGATTGCTTATGGACTCAGGTATGCCTCCAATGGAGGAGTGTTAATACTTTCATATTCTGACTCTAATTGGGGTGGTAACATTTTGGAATGGAAGAGCAGTTCAGGTTATTATTTCAGCTTTGGTTTTCCTATTATTTATTGGTCTAGTGAAAATCAAGGCTTAGTTTCACAAAGTACTACAGAGGATGAGTACATTGCTACTAGTACTGCTTGTAGAAAATCAGTGTGGCTGAGAAAGCTGTTGGGAGGATTGTTCGGTGAAAATATTGAGCCTACAGTTATTAGGTGTGACAACTAGACTTGTGTGAAGCTTTCCAAAAATACAGTGTTTCATGACAAGTCGAAACACATAGAAATGAAGTATCAGTTCATTCGAGACATGGTCCAAAAAGGTATTGTGAAACATCAGTACGTAACTACCGATGAGAAGATTTCAGATGTGTTGACAAAGACTCTATTTCTGATGAAGTTCAAATACTTCTAAGATAATCTTGGTATGGCAGAGAATGGCCCCCTCACTGAGAGGGAGTGTTAAATGTACAACATGAGAATTCATTCTGTAGGGCTTATGTTATATCAAGTTAAGGACATGTCTTGTATGAAGTCAGGAATGTGTGTTGTATCAAGTTAATGAAACTTGGGTTGTATCAAGATAGGTACTTGTGTTGTATCAAGTCAGGAGATTGTGTTGTATCAAGCCCTATATATGTCCTCATGTGTTGAGGTGGGATGAATTTACTATGATCTTGTGGTGTATCAAGATTGGAATCTTTTGTTGTATCAATATTGGAGTCTTTTTTTGTATCAAAATTGTAGACTTGTGTTGTATCAAATTCTAGACTTGTGTTGTATCAATTCATGATCCTATTGAAGTTTTAATTTAGGTGGAACTCCATTGCTGAGGTTGTTATACTATGTGATGTATTACTAGTCATGGTCACTAAGGGATATAAGTCTCCTTTAAGGATTAGCTACCCATAGAGTGAACTACTTTAGTGTACAACTATATGAACCAGGGTAATATATATGATTATCAATATGGAATAATTATTTAGAATATGATGTGATAAGATGGATAAATAAGTAATACACATATGGACCATGTAATAATTAATTAATGGTAATAATATAAGCATAGAGAAAGAGAAGGATTCGAATTTCCCATACATGCCTCTAGTGAACTCGAATGTAAAGGCTTCAATAAAGCCTCAATTGTAAATGAAGAATGTTTCAGTTAACTAAATGAAGGCCTCCTTGATCCATGCAAAGTGTTTGTGCATGAATGGCACTAAGTTCGAAGTACTAAAGCCAATCTGTTAGCCTCCTAACTTAGTTGACATCCAATCTATTAATGTATGAGATCACTTCAGTTAGTTCACATTCAGTTCAAGACGTTCACATTCAGTTCAATTAGTTTACATTTAGTTCAAGTAATTGAACATCCAATTAAATATAATTATGGAAGGATGGTGCATATCTTGTGCATGATGAAGAATCTAAAGTGTCAGCTTGCCACTAGTGCTAGGAAGGGCACTAATGTTTGCATGGAGAGAGTTTTAGTTAAGCTCCTCCTTATGTGTGTTCTATGAATATGCTCCTAGTAGTTTAATTAAGCCTTCCATTTGGTACCTTTTGCATGCTATATGTTTTGGCTTGTTATTAAAGTGTTGGGAACTTGACTCGTTCATCAAATTTATTTACACTGTTGTATTGGAACTCTCTTCTATACTACTGAGGTGATATCTCTTATTGAGAAATCTGCTAATGTGTTGTAAACCATTATCTGCAAATCTATCTATCATACTCAAAGAATTGTTGGGTTTTTCATCCTCTGTATTTTGAGGTTTTTCCCAAGGTATATCTTGTCTCTTATGGTTGAATGATTTATTTATGAGATTCATATGTGGCTGATTTACTTATCAGATTCATATGTGGTTGATTTACTTATGAGATTCATATATGGTTTATTTATGAGATTTATATGTGTTGAAATTGAGTGATGAAAGTTTTAAAGCTCAAGCATATCCATTTTTGCTCAAACATCAACATTTATGTGCTCGACTGAAGCTCCAACAAGTCGACAATCTAGGTATGACATATCAACACTATAGTTAAACAGATATGATCTTATAAAAAAATTGAGTTCTTTTAACAAATGGAAACAAGTTAACGAGCATCCATAACCAACACCCCATTGGTGCACACCAGTTCAACGGTGATGGTTTTCATTCTCTGGTATTCGAAATCTCTAGTCAATAAATACACAAATGCTCATGCAACATGAAAACTTTAATTGGTGGATTGCAAGTGATGGGGAGACTACGATGGTCGAGCAACTTCTAGTCAAGCAGACTATTCAATAGGATGAGGTATTCGATCGGCAAAAAATATATGCATTATTCCATTGTCTGCAGTAGTCCTCCCTTATTACCAAATGAGTGTCGACGAATCTATTTATTCAAACTTATAAATAAAAGAAATACCAATAATAAATAGACAAAATTTGTTATGGATAGTCAATGGACTCTCTAGAGGGAAATTGGAATACTTCTAATTGAATCGAGTGATAGACAATTACTAAAGCATGAGATAATAGAAGGCTCTTCATATTATTTTAATTCACATGCAGTGTGTTCATATTCTTTTTCTTATTATTGAGGGGATATTTCTATTTCTTTGTCCAATAGGTTCGTATTGAAGCCTCCACGCTGAGTAGTTTTACAGTTTCTTACAATTACATACGAGCATCTCACTCTCTTCTGAGATTGAACCACTATATTTTTTTGCTACTATCACCTAGAACAAAATAGAGAGGAAACGACGCTAGTAATGTGTTCACCGAGAACACAGATAATCAAGCAGAGAATAATGCATGCATAGACCATCAATAGAGAAAGTGGGAAAAGACATATAATCAAATTTTGTTCATGTAGTTTATAGGTATTTGTACATAGCGGATATGGTTGGAGTGGTTATAATTTCTTCCAACTAATAATTCATTTAGTTTCTCCATTACATAGCAAGTTAATGTATGATGACAATTAGACCCTGAAGGGTCCCTTCGATAGTGTCATTTCCAAAATAAGTGTATGTGTAATTGTGTGATAAATGGTACTTGCCATGGATAATGGGAATTCCGTGGCACTTAAATGGTGGCATGTCATCATTCACCAGCCACAAGTTAAGTGGATGTGATAGTGAGATGTAACAAACATAAAATAATAAGTAAATAATCAAATAGTTAATAGTTAAACATAATTAATTATAAATAAGAATAAAAAGGAATGGCATTTCATACACAATACCCAAGCCATATTTATGGCGGACCATCATAGTAATCTTATATCTATCAAATTTATATATCAATTTATATATACTGATATGTGGGTTATTTCAGAAATTATGAGTTCATTCCGGACTATTTGAGAATATCCAACTATGGATATTACATTGGTATCTGAGCCAATCCAAGGCATCCTAGAATTAGGTCTTTGACCTTAGCCAAAATAAAGAGAGAAAGTTTTAAAAAAGGTAAAAAACAAAGTGAGAAAAAAAGTTTAAAAAAAGTATAGAAACCGCACATGGTTTCTTAAAAAAACTATACATGGTTTTTTCCCAACATTAAAAAACACATAATTTAATAAATTCAATATTACACAATAATATTCATATTATTAATATTGAATTTTTAAAATTCTATTTTTCTAAACTTCGTATATATTATTTTATAATAATAACGTTTATTATTATAAAATTACTCAATCCCAAATCTTTAAAATATTGTTATTAATTAGAATAACATATATTATTATTATTATAGATATAGTTGTCAATTTTAATAACTGTTGGGAAACAAAAAAAAGGAAAAAAACAAAACAAAAGGGATTAATAAATATTATTATAATTATTATTTTGGAAAAATAAACAGAGGAAATACCAAAAAGGGAAAAATCGAAATTTATTCAAGAATCAAGGATTATTACACTTTTGTACCTATTTATTGTTGAATAAAAAGAGACAATTGAAGCGAAGTCGTAGTCGCAACTATGGAAAACACATATTCAGTGGTTAAGTCGCAGTTACAAGTAACATTTGAAGAGATAGAGAAATATAATGTGACCAATAGACATCTACATGTTAAGGTTAAGACATAGAAGTTGATGAAAGAGTTTAGAGAAAATTCTCATTGTCTCTTAAGGGATCAAAATCGACAGTTGGAACTAAGCAAAAAGAGATAACAAGAAAATGTTATCTGATAAGAATACTGAAATCCCATGTTTAAACGTTCACAATCAAAACCTTGAAGACCATATCAGAAAGTCAAATATTGACAAAGAAACACCTTATATAAGTAATCACAAATTAAAAGAAGAAATTAAACGTTTAAAACAGCTCATCATGGAAAAATATACTGAATTGGCACAACTCTGCAGAACATTAGAACGCCAAGAATCATAGATATGTCAACTTCAACAAGATATAAAAGAATTCCAACAAAAGAATAACGACACAAAAGGGAGCACAAGTTGGCAATTACGAAAGTCAATAACTCATTAACAAGTAATACTGAAGAAATATATCGATTAATAAATCATAATAAAATATTAGTTACGAAGATCAAGAAGTTAAAAAGTACCAAGAATGCATACAAATCGAATGAATACATCGAAGGAAAAGTCATAGAAAATCAAGAAGAAAATAAATGCCTTCTAAATATTAATAAAGAACTTAAGGAACAACTTAAGAATTGAAAAGACGAAGAAAAAACACAAGAAGAAATTATTAAGAAGATTCAAAGTGAAAATAAGCAATTATAAAACAAGTTAAAAGGTATACATAACAAAACATCAAATCCATTAGAAATACAATTTATGGAAAAAAACACACTTATTGACCCAGTTCAGATCATCACTCTAGATGTCACTCCAGTAGAAGAGAAGCCTACACAAATATTAATCCAAAGAGACACCACAAAATTTATAAGAGAAAATGATGTTGAAAAAATTCCCTATCAACATCCAAACCATAGCAGTCGGTATCTTAAGAAACGTAAACAATCTACAAAAATCACTGACACCCGTTCTTTCAATTCTCAGAATGTCAGTTCACTTAGAAAGTGTGGCGTTCAACAAAGAATCAATTTGGGGTGGATTGACTCTTCCACATATCAAAAGTTATTCTCTATACTCAGGAGTTCATATCGACTTGTCATCAACCACAACATTGCATAGAACGATGCGACCACATTATCAGCATTTGAGGACAAAGCCTTTCTAAGAGAGTGGCAATGTAACAAACATAAAATACTAAGTAAATAATCAAATAGTTAATAGTTAAACATAATTAATTATAAAATAAGAATCAAAAGGTATGACCTTTCATACACAATGCCCCATCCATATTTAAGGAGGGACATCATTTTAATTTTATATCTATCAATTTATATATCAATTTATATCTACGGATATGTGGGTTATTTCAGAAATTATGAGTTCATTCCATACTATTTGAGAATATCCAACTATGAAAATTACATAAGCATCTCCAATATACAGATATTCATCGATAACTTGAAAATAAATAATATAATATAAACATATGCAAATATATGAATCAAATATTTCTATATCCAATATTATAAATGTATAATACTTTAATAGTAAATTTAAACAAGTGAATAATACACATCTCCATCTGTGTTTTATAGAATATTTCGATAAAAAAATACTAAAAAATGTTAATGATGAAAAAATACAATTGAACAATTTGATAATATCTATAAAAATAATATAGTTTGTAGGTTATAAAAAATTCACTAATCATTATGCATTCCATCCTTTCCTCAATTACATTAAGTTATTGTTGTTTTACAAAGGGAAAATGAAGAGAAAGTAAAAAGTATATTAACTTATGATGGAGAGTTTCATCTTATTTTGAGTAGACATCATTTTGGATTCCATCCTTGCCTCTATTTCATTAAGTTATTGTTATTTTACAAATGGAAAATGAAGAGAAAGTAAAAAGTACATTAATTTATGATGGAGATTTTTGTACTCCTTTGAGGAGAGATCCCACCATTCAATTTTTTATCTTTTGATTCTTTACCACATAAATCTTACTAGACAAAATATTTTTACTAATATTACTATTGAGTTAAATATTATCAATTTTACCACAACAATTTTCCAAGTAATTCAGCTAGATGAGTTTTATCAAAGATACCATGGCAATCTATCAAATAATCCAACTAGTTCAATTAAAATCTGCTAAAACCTAGTCTCTATTTTTTTTTTAAGTAGCAATGTACTTCCTTCAAATACTTTACAGATATTTATTATGGTTCTATCCCTCAAATGCTTAACAAAAATTACTAGAATATATACATTGGCCTCACACTAATTTATACGACTTTATTAGTAAGAAAATATTCAATAGATTGTTATGTCAAATGTAGACAATTTCACCAAAAGTTTCGAAAGATTGACATAAAACATTAAAATATTTCATGATCTTTAGGAAACATAAGAAGCTATACATAATTTTACAAAGAAACAATCCATTACAATATTATCAGTTTGTAATACCTCAAAGAAGAATGGAAGCAATCTTGTAACATAACGAAATAGTTTTACCTCAGAAGGTGTAATCAGTGTACGAGATTGATTTCTCCTTTAATTTGGCATCCTATTTAAGTTATTGAGGGGAATATTTACTATATTACCTAAGCAATGTGGTTTCCTCACAAAACAGACAAAAATTTCTTAAACTTAGCAAATCTGAGAGGAAATTGTAGCTCAAATTCAAACAAAGCACTAGATTCCCATAAAAGTGGAAAACAAATATTTCGTTAACCTTTTGGTCACTTATTTACAAATAATTCCCAATTCAAAGAATAAACATTTCTTTTATTTTAAATTGAGCAATTTACTAATAAAATTTGCAAATGAAACAATTACTTATACTAAATACAAATAATAAAGATTATTTTAAAATTACAATTAGTTAAATAAATTTGACCAATTTAGTAATAAAAAAATACCCATTCCATAAAATTAGGAAAATGGAAATTTTAACTCTAAATTCATAAGGTGAAAACCATTCTAAAGCCCCTCTCTTCTAAAACAACTTGGGAAAAACCATTTTTAATTCCTTCTCTTATGAAAACCATGGGAAAAAACCATTTTCAAGCCCTCTCTCTCCTAAAAAGTCATTGGCTCATAGTTATGTCTATATTTAAAAAAAATATGGGGATAATTATTATTTTTTTAAAACTTAATACCATATAAAATGTCATCCCACATTTGTGAACACTTAATTTCTCCAATGGGATAAATTTCACCCCTAAAGTTTTCCATGGTTCTCAAACTATCATGGTATGCCAACAAAGCTCTCTAAGAACATCTAGTCTACCACCATGTTTTTTGAATAAGCCAATTCTACAACCACACATGGGACCTAGTCATTTATCCATCACCAACCAATTTCCACCTGATACCAATCAACAAAATTTCGTGTACCCAATGAAGTCCAGAAGACACATCATGTAACAAGGTTCCTAGGTTCCCTCTAATTAAAATTATGTATTTTAATAAAACATTTTATTATTGGTTTTATTGTATTTATAATTCTTTATTTTATAATTTATATTATGTTTATATTTATTTTATTTGTGTTAATGTTATTTTATTATTTATTATCAATGTATATAATAGTGTCATTTATGACATAGGAACAATTCCAAGACACATGGATTTTAGGCACATGTAACCTAACAATGGACATTTTTAGTAAGACACATGAAAGGGGTATTGTGGAGTACTTCCAATGAAAAAAAAATTCGTAGATTTTTCATAGATGTATGGAAGAAGTCCTGGAAACAAGCATATTCAAACCACAACCAATCAACCATTATATTAGTATGAAGTAGCACTCCCTTCTGATTATCCTCGTTTGGATAAGCATCATGGTACGTTCAAATTTATATGTCATTATATGTAATTCAATCCCCATATTAATTATATAAATAATCCCTACTAATAATAATACATATATTGATGCTTTTTTGACACCACATGAAAGAAAAAAATTGTAGATCTCAAGAAAAAAAATTAACTTGAACTTATGTTTTTTTATCAAGATGTGAGTTCTCTCAAGGTTCTTTTTTTTTTTTTGAAATATTTATTTACTTTCAATTATTCTCTAATGGATAACATACATCCTCTCCAAAAAAAAAAAATTGAGTCATGGAAAGTTGAGATGAAAATCAATAAAATTTTCAATATTTAGAAAGAATCAATGGAATGGCACTCAAACCACCTAAAAGAACAAAAATGTGCTAGAGTTGATCCCAAATGCATTACAAGTTTTCAATTTCCCAAACATACCACGATGTGGATTATTTATAAAATGAAATGAAGGAATAAATATAATATTGAAACAAAAAATAAATAAGTTGTAGATATCATAGTAGTATTGTGACCTCATGATTCCTTTGGGGCCATGGGATAATCAAACCACTAACCGAAAAAACATACATTACTCAAGTTCATTTTTCCATAGATTATTTATTAATTTTATAGTGGAATTAAATATACATATAATTGCTCAAGTTAAATATAAACATATACAAAAGTATACATACAAATTATGCATCAATGCATTCATGCAAACACCAAGAATTCCATGAATATAAATAATCAAATAATGGTAACTATTTAAATAAAAACGCATATCAGAGATAAAGATATAACATTTATACATGGATGGAGACTTATCTAGAAAAATAATCCAACTGATTGTATACCAAGGATTTTCTTCCTAATCATAGGAACTCTATTATAATAGTTCTCTCTATAACATAGGGCCACCCCAAAGCTGAGGCTATCAAACCATAAGAAGGTGTCAAATTTCCCCACTACATCAATACCAATATGTTAGCACTCATCCCCCATCTAAAATAGGCCACCTTATGTTTGAGTCTATCAATCAACAAGAAGGTGTCAAATTTCCCCTCTACAACAATCCCAGTATACTAAACATCTTCCTACATCATTCATGACATCCCAGGGAAAGGGGTTCCCTTCTCTGAGTTAGCAACCCATTAGGTTCCCTTCTATTAGTTAACATCCCTCATGTTCTTTTATCTGGGTTAATAGTGCCTCATGTTATTTTTCCCTAATTTCCTTGCAGTTCTTAATCACAGGTCAGCTAGCGAGTGTCTATGTCAGGGATCCAAGTAACTTAGTTGTTCAAGGTATGACTCCAAACTATAGTACAAGTGATGGCTCTAGGATATGTTATAGTGATGATGGCTCGAAACTAGAAATTATTTATGGCTAAATCATGGAAGAATTATAGAAGAATGAACTAATTCTCAATAATTTGTATGCATGTTGAAAGGATAAGGAGAAATTTACAAAGGAACTCATGGAATCTTCACCTTTTTCCCCTCTAAACCCTGGGTTTAGGATAAATAACTTAGTTTAAGGCTAATGCAAATTTAATTAAAAATGATTTGTAAAACTTAGTGTAAAAAGGAAAATAAGGATAGTGACTTCAATTACAAGACACTAGTGTCATATTCCCCTTAAACCCATGCTCACTCCCCCTCTTGCAGAATAATAAATCACATCTCTTTTTCATCCTTCTTAGTCTCTAGTAGTCGTCAATTTTATATTAATATAAAATGTACATAATTACATGATATGGTCACACTAGACCATTCATGTTCGGATCTATTCTTTTCATCAATATTTAAGTTATTACATCATTACATAATGGGGTAAAAAATCGGGTGTTACATTCCCAGCCTACTTAATTTATGCATTATCCTCAATCATATCAACACTATTTACATATACAAAATTTCAAAACAATAGCGGCTATGTCTCTCACATAGTATCCTCAACCTCCCATGTTTCTTCTTCAACATTGTACATGTTCAACTGGACTTTTGCCTACTCGATGGCCCCATTATAGAGAAAAGTGATTGATCCATGTCTCCCTAGTGTTCGACAGGGGACAATGGGTTCAATTGAATGAATCAAGCTTTGTTATGGAGGAAGCAATTTAGAATATGTCAACAAACCAAATAAATATAGCAATAAGAATATGTTTACAGGAAAAATGCAAGAATTCAAAAAAAGGTTCTTTTATTACTTCTCTGTGTACTATGTTACATGTATTACCCCCTGTAAGACACTAGTGTATAGGTTTATGTAGAGTTCTCTAGAACGCTTGGGTGTCATCCTGTTACATTCTTTTATAAGAGAAGGTGTAACTATTGCAGAAGCATAACCGTCACAATTGATTGGTATACAGAGAGACATTCTATCGTAGTTGGTATGCCATGATCAATGTTGATGGATCATGTTGGAGTTATCGGTCCTCAATGAGTAATGATTTTGTCATATTTGGTAGTTGTCAATCATCATCTTCGACAAGTGATGTGAGAATTCGACTAGGACTAGGCCAACTACTCGAACAAGCCAATCAATTTCTTGGATGGATCATTCCTCCCTCCTTAAGAGGCAATGGACCCCATTGCTTGCTTATGCAGATGAGCAAACTTCTTGGGAAGTTCATCAACAAAATACCACTTTCCTTAGGTGGGGGGTTTCCATGCTTTAACTACTTGAAACAAGGGAATTTATTGCATCCTTGTATGGCATACTCTTCATCCCATGATTGTGTCACAAGGAACACAGAGATGGCCCAGGTGGCATAAAAATCCTTTCTGAAGATGAAAGTTTTATCACCCTATAATTTTCCTATGGTTGCAGTAGGAAGTCATGGGGGTAACCGTTTCAAACCAATATTTAGACTGTAGTCTATCCTTACAGTTAGAGAGGGATCTCTCTTGTCATAGGGTTATTCACATATATATTTGGCTTTAAACAAGCAGTTAGAAGGATAGATTCTGATGAGAACAAGGTATTTGCATATTTTAAAAATGGTGAAACAGACAGACAAGGAAAACCATTGGGAAATGGAGTCACAACCTGAATCAGTCAAGGATATTACAATGAAAATGAGTAGGAATTGGCCTTTTTATTCTGAGGGAAAGTAGGTGTCACATTCAGTCAAAATATCTTGAAAGGGTGGTAGGAGAAAGAGGAGAAAGCCCAGTGAAGCAAGAGGCACTTATCTGTGGATGAATCTCTTGCACCACCTTTATTAGCAACAACAATTAAAGGCTAATGGCTGGTACAAAGCACTTAATAGAGAGTGAAATATATAACAGCCATCATAAGCACATCACGAATGCAACATCTAATACAAGGAGCACTTAATGAAATGAATTCCTCATATACAACTAGAGAGCATTACCAGGAAATCATAGAAATGAAAATGATGCAAATAGGAACACGAACTGGATGTAGAACATCGTGATGAATCTCAAAAATGCAAAAGAACGCTTCTCATTAACACTTCCAAGAAAGCTTACAGAATATAAAACCAAAAACAGAATGCTTCTAAATAAAAGTTTTCAACCCTTTCTTCCTCTATTGAGGGTACATTTATAGTTTCATGGGATCTCGAGACCAACCTTGAAACATAGCCGAAATCAGTTACAAAATTGGGAATCAATCTTAATCCATCATTTACAAATCCTAACAAACTCCTGAGGTGGAAGATTCATCATGATTCATACACAAAACATAAAATAGGGGATCACAGACATGCTAGATCAAAAATGGCAATGTAGATTCTGGGATGCAGCCTCGCTTGATTGATAATGATGTTTCAGTCCATAATCCAGCTGGCGTTAGAATCATTTAGTTTGCTTATTTTCATAAGTTTACATCATTTTTTGTCATTTAGACTGTCATCCAGACTTTAATATTTTATGTTTTGTTTTTATGCTTGTTTAAAGTTTAATTTCTTAAGTTTTCGAATTGTGTTATTTCTTGTAGTTAACCAGCATTTGTATATGTAGTTAGAACCTTGTTTTGAATGGCATAATGTTTTACTTAAGCTTCATATTCATTTTTAGTTATTCCTTATCTCTTAGCTTGCCTTAGTTTTCCTTTCTAGTTGTACTTTGATCTGTAGTTAATACTTTATGTCTGATTTCTTAACTTGTTACTATTCTAGAACTCGTCAATTTCATTCTTAGTTTAGTTTACTTCATCTTTGTCAAGGTTGATTTTGGATTAAAGTTTGGTAATTTCATTTAGGCGAAAAGGTTTGATTTTCATTTAGACGAATGGGTGGAGATCTGGAATAAGTGTTTTAGACGAAAAAGTGTAGTTGTTTCCTATAATAATAGCTCTTCACTAATGTACCTGCATGATCACATGAAACCAACACACAAGATCAAAAAGCACTAGAAAAATGTTCCATTATTCTATATTAGTGACTAAGGAATCTAATAATAAAATACACGATATTAACAAAATATACTTTATGGGAAAGGAACCAATTTTGCATTAATAAATGAAGAAGAAGTTACAACCAATGCGTTAGTGTCAATAATCTCCTTCACAATGCCAATGTCTTGTCCCTGATAGCTCCAACTTGCTCCTCCTATGCTCACCCTACTGATTTAGGCCAGAATGTCAATGCAACAACATAACTTTTCTCTCCCTCAACCATGGATATGAGCCTTCTTTTATAGGCCTTGGGAAGATAGGGATGGTTGAGTAAATGGTGGGTGAGGTGGATAGGAGATCCCAAAAGGATGGATCTCGAGCCCAGGTGGTCCTAATATTTAGGGATAAGGGAGCCACAAAGCCTTCCTTTGAGAAGCTTCGTGGAAACCTCTCTTTTTCACTTTTTACCAAGGGCACTGCTTCTTCCCCACCATGACAGAATGGTGACAGGGAAGAATCGCGCCTTGTACAAGAGGTAAAGGTGATGCCACCGCCTACAGCAAAAGGATTGAAGGCATCCTGAAGAGGGTAATGCTCATTCACTAAAAGGTAAGAGAGGTGCTGGATTTTGATATGCATGATTGATATCTGGACCAAGATTTTCACTTCAATATTTTGAATTCAGGGAAAATACTTTGTTTGGGGCCTTGTCACATGCTGATGATGAGATTTATGTATAACAGAATTCCCCCCAAAGCATGAGGCTAGAGGGATATGATAGGAGAGATATTTGAAAGAGCAATTTATCACTTCGAGGCAAGAATCAGCTTGATCAGAGATCAACAACCAGGCATCTACAATACATCAATACTTTTGACTCAAGAACAAATGTGTCCTCATCATGGCTGCAGACCAATACAAGGTAGATCCATGAGAGAGATTAACAACCATGGCTACTAGAATACAACGTAGATCCATGTGATAAAGGAATCAAACTTGGGACATAGCTACTAGAAATACACCGTAGATCTATGTCAAATGAATGCAAATTCGAGGATAGCCATGACCATACAAATGTGGATCCATGTTGGGAATTCATACAATATACTTCCATCGCAACTTAGGGAGAAAGCTATTAGTGATTTTATCAAATACCCAGGGTCTTCATCTCATCTTCCACAAAGTAAAATTCTATCCATGTGATTTCAATGATCTAAAGTTAAACACGACAGAAACCACTTGATTACCAGCCAATGATGTGAACCATTAACAAGTTCGAGGGAGATCACCATTAATGTCAATGATTACCAAGGTACCCTAGTACAATCTACTAAGTGTGAATAGATTATTTGGTGCCGAACACTCAGTCGAGTCTATTGATCAAAGGTCAATGATGTGAACCTATGTCGAGAGCGAGAGAATCTATCATTAAGGCATACAAATCTCAAGGTACTAAACTTGTTTCTAAGACTAATTCTTGGATGATGAGTTGATGTCGACAAGAATAGTCTCATCGAAGGAGGGCCATGATGAATCCCACATCAATGACAAGAAACTTGAAACAAAGTTCTGGAATGTTTTAGATGATGTAACCATAAGATTTACTCAAAAGGTACTGACACAAAAACTATTTTGATTGGAGAGGTAAAATATCAACTTCCCTTTGAAGATTGGGCGGAACGACAAAATACTTGGAAACATTGACTCGACAAGGTGGAACACAATACGAAAATGGACAATGCATTCTTTTGAAAGACTCAAAATGGGACACATGACTCATGAAAGTGGATCTACTTAGAAATAAGTTGATTTACCTAATTGATTGAATGAAATGCAAACAAGTGCCATGTTCAAAGGTAATGACAAACTATCATTTTATTTGCAAAATGAATCAATTCCCTTCCCTTAATTTCCCCATCATGATTGATGAGTGCCTCCTTTCATTTTTACGAGTTCAAAGAGGGTAACAAACACTCATTGTAGCTTGTCTGAATACAAGTCCATTCTCATACGTTTTACAAACCTGAGAAAGAAGGGGTTGGTTCTCAAAGGAGGGTCTCTCAATGTTTAGCTTAATGAGTCCAATGAAATTTAACTTAGCATTGTTCACATTTAGAGAGTCTAAACGAAGACTAAACTTAGACTCCAAAAAATGTCCTTTTTTGTAAATAGTCAATCCGAACCGAAAAAGAGATAAAATATCGTCAGAAAGACGACTCTTCAAATACTTTTATTAGCATGAAGAAGACAAGTACTAGACAATATTTTCATATTTAGGGAGTCTAAAAATATTTTAAAGGAGACTCCAATATGTTTCTTTTACGCGACGGATAGGTTTTACGAGCCTGAAAAGAATCAAAAAAAGACTTGAAACTTTGACGCTTGATTTTGGGAGCATTACCAAAGTGTAGAAACAAACACTCATGGACCTTTTCCATTTTTAGAAGTACAAAAAAGTCAAAAACAAACTTCTCCACAGACAAATTGTTTATTTTTCATCCCTGCAAAACTCTAAAAGGCTACTAGTGTTCCCAAAATACTTTTTAAATGACTTTTATAAACTATGGAAAAGGGTATCTTTCAATAAAAATGATTTTTAAAAACATTAAAATAATACAAAAACCCTAAAAATATATTATAAAAGCTGATTAAATAGTAAAAACAAGTCATTTTACCATTTACCATACCTTGGAGAGCATTTTGGGAGATTTGTAGTGCAAATTTAAATCGGAGATTGTGGAGTCATCCACCATCCGTTTCTTGCATCGTCGGGTCCAGGTAAAAGATTGAACCCTTCCATTCCTTTTCATGGTTTCCAATTTTTTATTTTGATGATTTTTTGAGTTCAATGGGAAAAACTAAAATACCAACGACAGGCACCACATTTGGCCTTTACGAGAAAGGCAGCGCCCAATGAAAACCGCTGTTTTTTAGTTAAACTCGGGTAGTGGCACCTCTCTATCTTAACTAGGAAGAGGCTATGTCAACTATGAGCTCCAAAAACTACTTTCCCTAGCCATATAAAGTGATTTTGATCATTTTTAATGATGAAATGTGTTTCTAATTATCTCATTGATGTTTTTTGGCAGGTTCATTTGGAAAAAAATGGCAATCTTGAAGGAAAGACAACATGATGATGATTATGCTTGTGCCATAAGAGATGTGGGTTGTGTGGCTGCCCTACGAGGTTGTGGCCTCCTGAAGTTATTTCGTACCCCTAGTATGGTTTCACATGCCTGCTTACTAGAATATATTCTACGGATGTGGAATCTAAAGCAACAACATTTTGAGGTGGGACCTCATGTCCTGACTATAGAGGTGGAAGACATTTACTTCTTGATAGGGATGTCAAAATGAGGGGATCCTATTTCTTTGACTGGTTCCTGAGGTGGGGACATCAATACACAAGAGTTGATTGATCGCCATTGCTTTCATGGTACCAAAATGCCAGGTAAAAATATTCCCATCAAGGTCGTGATGGATCTTTCGTTATAGACAGTTTTATTTACTATGCAGCGAGTGGCAGGGAGCCAAGGGCCCCACCAGGAATCCCGGGTACATATGTTGTATTCCCTGGAAGCCATGGCACCTACTATCTATAACTAGGCTGAGTCATTATTACCTATTTTTAAGGATCAACTGACAAAATGTTGACAAGGAGAGTTGAAACAGTTTGGGTACAAAACCATCTTAGCGTGCTTTTTCTTCGAGAGGGTACCCCTTATGAGAGCCCAGGTGGTTTTCACAGAGTTGAGAGCTATGGATACCTGTATGTCATGGTCGGTAGATATCATGTCCCGCACAGGAGGTGGCAGAGCCAAGGTGAAGTTCGAGGCTGTATTTTTTCGATGGCTGAGTGATCAGATCCTCATGATTGAGGATTATGCATATGTAGGGACTGAATTGACAAGAGATCCTGACCTACCACTACCACTTGGCAGACAGTGGGGTGACATCGGTAAGAATCAAAACCTAAGATGTTGATTATGTTTTTATTTTTTTCATGTTTTATGATTTTTATGTATGATAACAAGACCTGAACTTTTACATGTAGATGTTGGTGGTGCATGACCTGGAGGATATTCTTTGATGGATAGACGAGCGGGAGCTCGCTTTGTTCACAGAGGTGATTATGAGCTCATAGAGCTCGAGGAGAACCTAGATCGGCTGACTCTGGATATCCAGGATGCTACTATTGATGACCTCCCTAGGAGGTTCCAGAGACATACCGCGGGAGTATCAGGCCGCTTCAATAGCTTGTTACGCAGAGTAGAAAGGACCATTATGTGCTACCATGAGCACCATTAGAGTGGTCTTCATGATGTATCCCTGAAAGATTAGCTAGATTCAGGACTTTTGTATCATTTTGTATTCCTAAAAGCCACAGTGCTTCAAATGAGGTCTCGTGACAATATTTTTTGTAAAAACACTTTTATACATATATATATATATATATAGACTTGATTCTGGTGTTTACATGTGTAAATTTGAGCATATAGATCTGTAGACAAATACACAACTCACAAAGTGGATCTCACAATTTACTCAGCAATTGAAGAATGAAACAGTGCAAAAGGCTTGCAGCTGTGAATGCTTTTATTAATCAAAAAAGTAATCCAATGATAATTACAAAGAAGTAAAATTCTTTAATAGCCACAAGCAATTCGAATCCACATGAGGAAGTTCGAATTGATTAGACTCTACTTGACTGTAGGTAACCAAGACCTTGTCTAAATCACTATTGGAGGACTCAGTGGTTAACTAACCTTGTCTAAACCATAACCGGAGTTCATCGGATCTCTAAAACACAACTAAAGTGTTACATTCAGTGTTGACTAAGGTTAACTAATTGTGGTAGGTGAGAAATGTGCCCCACATATGTGCAGTCAAGTAAACCCAGCGCTAACTGAATGTAGAGGACTTGACCTGAATGTAACTGACTCCTAACTTAGCTTGACTAGTCATTAACTGAAGTGAACTGACATTGGTTGGTTTCGGCACTCCCAGTGGCTTCCTAAATTGTAGGGATTGATCTAGGAGGCTCCTGAACTTATGCAATCAAGTGCAATAAGTGGCAATGAGCCTCAATTAGTGTTCCCCACACTTTAGTAACTGAAACATGTGCCCCAATTAGGTCAAGTGGACCCAATGGTGTTAATGACTATAAATAGACAGGATGGACTCTCGATTTAGACATGACTCCCAATTTAGACATATGACCAAATTTGGACAAGGGAGGATTAATAATCCTAACAACATGTGGTTTCAAATGGATGATTTTATTTACATGAGTTTTACATGTTTTTACTATATATTTTACATTATGATTGACCATGTTTATCTTAATGAGTTATGAATGGGCAATATGCCAGTCTAGGATGAAATTTTCCAATGAATCAACAATCATATTATCAGACCTAGGGATATGCCTATAAGTAATGAAATCAAATGACCTTTCTAACAAATGCACCCTCCGAAAGAGGAGGATAAGTGTAGGGTTTCTGATAGTGCAGACATGATTTAGGTAAAAAAACACTAACTGAGAGTCCATAAACACCACCAACTCATGAATGCCCCGAGATGCAGCCTCGATGAGTAAACCTATTACTACCTGATACTTGTCGATGTTGTTGGTAGCCGGACCAATACATACTGCACCTAAACTAACTAAATCCCGAGCTAGGGAATACAACACCTAAGCTGCTGAAGCAAGGTTAAAGGTATGATGGCATGCACCATCGACGAAACCATAGAAGGCCATCGAATCTACATAACCAAAACATGGTATAAATAGTATGGACATCAACTCAAAACCATATTGAAAATAACAAAACAAATTGAAAGACAAATATGCATATATACAAGGCACCATACATAAATTTCTTAGGCATAGTACCTTTTTAGGTACAACCCATTATGAGGTTTCCTAAATGGTATCCCATCATAATATACAAGCTCATAATCCTAAACTAACTAAATCCTGAGCTAGGGAATACAACACCTAAGCTGCTGAAGAAAGGTTCAAGGTATGATGGCATGCACCATCAGCGAAACCGTAGAAGGCCATCGAATCTGCCTAACCAAAACATGGTATAAACAGTATGGACATCAACTCAAAACCATATTGAAAATAACAAAACAAATTGAAAGACAAATATGCATATATACAAGGCACCATACATAAATTTCTTAGGCATAGTACCTTTTTAGGTACAACCCATTATGAGGTTTCCTAAATGGTATCCCATCATAATATACGAGCTCATAAGCCCCTTTGTCTAAGACCTTACTAACAATAAAGGGACCATACCACATGGATTCGAACTTTCCCTTCCCTACTTTATCGTGTCTTTGATCGTAAGTCAAGACTAGGTCACCTTCATTAAAGACATGAGGTTGAATAGATTTTTCATATTGTGCCTTGACGTGATTTTTATGTGCCTCGTTAGCCAAGGCAACATCTCTTCTAGTTTCATCAAGGTTAGTCAAGTACAAGAATCTTTCTTCCTCGACGGAAGTGTGTGGGAAAAGTTCTATTGTGAGTTTGAGTGACAGAATTTGACACTCGATAGGAAGGATGACTTCCAGTCCATATACCAGCTGAAAAGGCATGAAACCAGTTGTCATTTTGACTGAAGTTCTGTAAGCCCAAAGTGTGGAAAAGAGAGTTAAGTGCCTATTGGATTTGTGATCTCCAACCATCCTATGCAGCATATTTTTTAAAAATTTGTTAATGGCCTCAACTCGACCATTAGCCTGTGGGTAATATGGATTTGAGTTTTCATGGCGAAAACCCAGCTTAGCACTCAGCTCAGCCATCATCTAATTCTGAAATGAGATATGTGGTCAATGACTATAGCTTGCGAGACTCCAAACCTATCTACCACGTGATTAAATAGAAAGAGGGCAGTGGTATTACCATCCTCTGCATATGTAGGAATTGCCTCAGCACATTTTGTGAAATAATCCACGACTACGATGATGTAACCATGCCCCCCGACTGAGGTAGGCTTACAATGCATAAAATCAATACCCCATTTGGAAAAAGGGCCAACTGCAATGACGGGGTGTAAAGGAGTAGGGTGGGTGCGCTTTTTGGGATAAAAGTGTTGAAAGGGTGGGAATTTCTTAACCACCTCATGACAATCTTTGAATATTAGGTAGCGCAGAGGATTTTCTAGGATGTAGTCATCCCAGAAAGATGACCACCACATGGTCCAGAGTGGCGTGAGAGTGGCAGTCATTCAAAACTGTTTCAACCTCTTCATGTGTAAGGCATCGTCAAAGGATGGAATCTATACCACGATGATACAATGTATCATTCAAAATAAGATAGTACTTTGTGTGGTGACGGATATAGTGATGATCATTACGGGATATGTTAGGTTAAAATATCTGTGTCTGGAGATAGATGATCAAATATCCATACCATGGGTTAGTTTTGCTTATCAAGAACAAGAATTCATCTGGAAATGAATCATTGGGCTCAACTTCTGTCAAATCACAGGGAAGGTCACACATAATCTTTGTGAAAACCAAGGATTTCTTTGAAGTGGCCTTGGTGAACTCAAGATCAAATTCCTATAGGATAACAATCCAACAAGAATATTTGGCCCCTAGTACCTAACGAGTCAGAATGTAGTACATAGGGTTTTGATCTGTGAGTACAGTTGTGGTACGAAGTAGAATGTAATGACGAAATTTATGAACAGCAAAGACCATGGCCAAAGCTAACTTCTCCACATGTGAGTAACGGGTTTTAGAGTCAATGAGACTCTTATTCATATAATATATCACGTGTTCTTGGCCATTGGGATTGTCTTGCTCCATAACCATTCCAATGGTAGTAGCAGAGGAAACAACATACAAGAGAAAGTCCTTTGAATAATATGGGGAGTGTATCACAGGTGAATGAGTCAAAGCGTGCTTCAAATTATCAAAGCCTCGTTGGGCCTGGTCATCCCAGAAGAACAGAGTGTCCTTCTTCAGGAGATGCATATAACCGTGTGTTTTCTCGATGAAGTTGCACACGAAAAGATGAAGACATTTTTCCTTCCCTTGCAAACTTTGGAGTTCAATAAGTTTTTTTGGGGCAAGTAAGGCCAAGATAGAAGCAATTTTTAGAGGATCAATCTGGATGCCATCTTTGGAAACCATGAAGCCAAGAAGGCATCAAGTCTCTACACAAAATACACACTTGTGTGGATTAAATCATATGTTATAATGATGACACCTAGAAAAAATTTCTCTAAGGTGCCCTAGATGGTCCTCCCGTTGTTGTGAATGAGCGGGGAGGTCGTCAAGGTATGGTTCCACTATGTGCTTGATGTCATGAAAGGCATAGGAAATGGGTCATTGGAATGTAGCTCCAGCATTCTTGATGCCAAAAGGTAATTTACGATATGCAAAGGTTCCCAATGGACAAATGAAATCCATTTTGTGCTGATCAGTGGGTAGAATCTCTATTTGATTGTAGGCAGAAAAACCATCCATGAAAGAAAAGATGATGCTTCCAGCACAATTATCAATGATCTGATCGATAAGCGGAGTCAATAAATTGTCCTTAGGACAAGCCTTATTCAAATCATGAAAATTGATGCAGACTCTAATATTTCCTTTCTTTTTGGTTACAGGGACAATGTTAGATACCCATTTCGTCAAGGGTATGGGGTAAATAAACCCCGCCTTCAGAAATTTTTCTACTTCAGCTTTGATAGCTACAGCCTTCCTAGGGTGGACTTGCCGTAATTTTTGTCGGATAAGATTTACTGTGCGATAGGTTTTAATCTCATGTACGACAATTGACGGATCAACTCCAGGCATTTCCTCATAATTCCAAGCAAAAATATCACGAAATTCCTTGAAAAGAGCTCTAAAATATCCAGTTTATTCCATCGAGCAATTCTGGCCTACGTGAACATGTTCAATGGTTTTAGGATTGAGTGATATGTCAATCAAATCCATCTTAGTGATGTTGCAAATATTTTCTTCGGAAACTATGTCTTGAAACAACACAGCTATTTGTGGATGAGTGACAATATCAGTACCGATAAGTGATTCAAGGTTAAAACCTACCGAACTGGCATTGGGAAGAAAATAAGATCGATGATGATGATCTTCCCATACTAGTTCATTCACACTCATGATCTCCATGATGGACTCATCCGAAGGAAAAGTCCGTGTGAGATAGTATAGAGTGGGAAGAGAGGGTTCTAGCCAGTAGGGAAAGTGGTAGGGAATTGAAGCCACCAAATGAAGATCATCTGGCTAGTCATCGGAGGAAGATTGGAAAACATCATACAATGCTTCATAGGGGCCAAGGGAGGATGAATCAATAACTTATTTTCCCTTGGTACTATAACCAGTCATGGAAATCATGTTCACGGTCACTACTTCCATGCTAGGAGGGGCAAAAGGAAACAATCCCATAAGGGTTGAATATTTCAGCATACCTACCCCAATCGACTGATAAGGAGGAGGGGACTGACGTAACATAGGGATGTTATTCGCAGTGGGGCTAGTGACATCTGGTGAACAAAAGTCAATTTGATCTATAGTTACACTTTTCCCCAAATGAGGAAACTAGAGATTTCAAAAAAATGTCGAAGCGACAGAAGTCATGCTGTAGAACCAGTTTCTCCCCAATATGAGATTGTAGTCTAATGGGGCATCCACTACCTCCACCTGAATGGAAGCAATTTTTCCCTCTAGCTCAAATGAAAGGGCTGGTAACAGACCATAAGGATGGAAACCTCATCCATTAAAAGATCTTAACTTCGTAGGATACTTTGTAAGCTTAGGAGAACCAATGGCTCTCCAACAAGCTATAGACAAGATTGAGGTTGAAGCTCCTTCATCCCGGATGGTCCGTTGGACCTTTCTCCCAACTACTCTAGAGGAAATATGAAATGTGAGTTGGTGAGGTAATCTAGATTTATAGTTCTCTACATTGAAATGAATCAAGTTGGTATTATTTGGGTCTAATTCCCCCAAAGCCGTTAGCAAGTTTTTAGGCTATGTTAGACAACTTTGGAGTACCTCAAGGGTAGACATCGCGCAAGGGGATTGAGCTAAATCTTCGACGACATTATAAAATTGTGCAGGTCAAGCATTGGGATTGAAAACAACCTTCCCAAGGGCAGCCTTAGGTGGTTGTAAAATTAAATTAAGATTAGGTTTTTCGATCACACAAGGGCCATTAGACGAAGATGGAGGAGAACTAGTTGAAGGAACTTTTTTGGAAGAAGTATTTTTGTCCTTCATCTCTCTTGGCTTGTGATACAAATGACTACGAGTATTCAAATTGATGGTATTTGAAGACATCATTCTGATTCCTTCCATGGAACTAGAGGTCCCCTAATTAGACATATGGTCTATTAGTTATTACTGAGATGGAAAGGATCGGTAAGCATTGCGGGTGTGGGATTACTTTTCAGGAATTCACTAATCTCTTCACGACGAGGGCACTCCTTCATGAAGTGATCAGCAGCAGTCAAATCCTCCGAAACAACAATTTAATCAACTGCAGTATCAGCAACAAGGAGGATTTCGCAGAGGATTCTGAGGAGGACAAGGTCGCAGACCAGTGCAATGTTATAATTGCAGTGTGTTGGGGCATTATCAAAGAGATTGTCTGCAATTGCAAGCACAGTGTACGTATTGTACCACTATTGATGACACTGTTGAGAACTATCCACAACTGATTGCGAGGTGACAGGTAAGAAATGTTTTGCAGCTACAAAAGAATCAGAACTAGTTGCAGTATCAGAACTAGTTGTAGAACCAGAATCAAGTGCAGAACCAGAACCAATTGTAGAACCAGAACCAAATTCCAATTCAGAACCAGAATACAAATCAAAACATGAATAAACCTATGAACCTGTCATTGAACCAAAATCAGGAATCGACCGTCGCAACGATCTCAGTGAAACCCAGGATGCAGGATGCTGACATCGCAGTCATCACTCACGGAGGTGCGACGAAGGGAGAAGATAGCCCACATCCACAAATTCGACTAGCTAGGAAGAAGAAGGTGCAATTCGATATCGATGCTGAGAAAGACACATTTTTTGAAGCACGTGATGTGATCGGAAGGAATCTTGGCAAGTTACATGTTTATGAAATGCTCACTGCTTTCGATACAACATTGGTAGTAGGACCATCACAATAGCATGGTACCTTGTAAACTTCTTTGAGATTTTCTTGTCGCTAGCAAGAGATCTCGATGCTCTTGCCGAGATTGAGAGTTTGTTGCATCGATCGACCAAAGGGTGGAAGTATTCCTCGGTGAACTCTTTGCATAAGGAAAAGAAAGGAAAATAAATGTGCATGATTATCTAGATTCAAGACTATGAGGTAGATTCAGTCATCTTGGATCTAGGCTCAGATGTCAATATTCTAACAAGACGAACATGGAAAAAGATGGGGATCCCAACACTGAGTTGGTCTCCTATGCAACTATGACTACCTAAATAGGCTAGAGTAACGTCGATTGAGCGAGTCTCTCACCTTGTTGTGGAAGTTGAAGGGATGAAGACCTATGTTGATTTTGATGTTCTTAAATTTGTTGATGGTGGAGGCTCCTATCTCACATTGTTGGGGATTGGATGGGCCAACAATAGTATGTCAGTGATCAATTTTAAGAAGAGCGTAATGACCTTTGAGAATCAAGACATCAGAGTCATCGCTCTGATGGATCCAAATGAAGGGAGAAGGTATGTTGAGCCAGTGAATGATGAAGTTCTGTTCTCAGGGGATGGGATCATGCATATAACATTTATGAAGATTACATCCATCTGACTACCGATGGGGAACTCGGTTGGTGCAGCTCTAGCTCTACGTCTTCCAATGCTGATGATGCTTTAGAGAACTAGCAGAATCACATGCATGAGGTGTCGCTAAGAAAATGTGGTTTGATCATGCAGTCGTTGTGTCACGGTGCAACTAAGATTGTTGAGTTACCAACATATGAAGGACTGTCTGAGTTATCTAAGTTTCTTGTTGAATTTGAATATAAGGTGTCATAACCACAATAGTTGCTCATGTTGGATGAAGCATTGAAGGCTACCCCAGTACGTTGGTGGGTGACCCATAAGAAGTCGATCACTAGAAGGTCGCAGTGTCG
Organism: Pseudotsuga menziesii; assembly: GCA_001517045.1. Classification (NCBI taxonomy): domain Eukaryota; kingdom Viridiplantae; phylum Streptophyta; class Pinopsida; order Pinales; family Pinaceae; genus Pseudotsuga; species Pseudotsuga menziesii. The sequence continues at coordinate 114,358 of LPNX011013662.1, read as the reverse complement.
AATATTGATGACAACTCACTTTCGTAATGCAGAAGTATACCATGTTGGAAGGTACGATGGGAGGAATAGCATTGGTGATCATCTGATTGAGTGTCAGACCTTGTGGGAATCACGGCCAAACGATGAGTGGGTCCATGCCTTTTTCCACACATTGGATGAAATTCCACGATCTTGATACGTATCAGCTGAGTTACACAAGGAGATCACTACCTAGGAGGAATTTACAGTCTTCTTCACTCACACCTTTAGTTTTGTGGATGTTAATCCTGATGTTCATAATGCTCTGCAGCTCATCTGTGATGTCATTATGAAGGTATTTTCAGTCGCATATCTAGTGGATCCGCATGCGCATTGTCAGATGTAGTCGATGATGGAATGCTATAGTGTGACTAGAGGACCTGAAGATGATGATGATATGCGGAATATCAATATTCTAGAAACAAAAGGGAGTCGAGATGTCGTAGCACCTGATGTAAGGATAGATCCAATGAATCAACCATTAAATATCAGAAAGGTTAACATTGCAATGGAGGAGAACCCAAAGTTTGCAAATATTGGGGACTACTGAGATGAAGAAAAGATGGAAAAGATCACAGACCTATTGCATGAATTCCAATATTTGTTCCCTACGAAGTTTTCTGAGATGAAGGGGATATTGGGAGATTTAGGAGAGATGAAGATTTTGTTAAAGCCAGATACAAAACCTGTAAGGAAACGACTGTATCGCCTGAATCTGCGATATAGGGAGAGAGTCAAAGCTGAGCTTGACAAAATGCTAGATGCTGGAATAATTGAGCCAGTTAAAGAATCAGAATGGATCAGTCCTATGGTGGTCCAAGATAAGAAGACGGGTGAGGTTCGTATTTGTGTCAACCTGAGAAAATTGAATGATGCTTGTATGCATGATCCATTTCCAACACCATTCACTAATGAGGTCCTAGAAGGAGTAGGCAATCAAGAAATGTATTCGTTCACAGATGGATTTTTGGGCTATCACCAGATCAGGATCGCAAAAGAGGTTCACCACAAGACAACATTTGTTACTGAATGGGGTTGTTTTCAGTACACCATGATGCCATTTGTGCTGAAGAATGCACCAACGATATTTTCCCGTGTTGTTTTTGCTTCATTCAAGGATTTTATTCAGAAGTTCTTGCAAGTTTATATGGATGACTGGATAGTTTATGGATTGATAAGGGGCCATGTGGAAAACTTGCGACTAATGCTAGAAAGATGTCGACATCATCAGATCGTGATGAACTCAAAGAAGTGTATTTTTGTGCACCTTTTGGCATGTTGTTGGGTCACATCATTTGCAAGCAAGGACTGTTGGTTGACCCTGCGAATATTGCGCTGATTTTTATCTTGCCCCCACCTACAAATGTGAAGCAGCTGAGAGCAACATTGGGGCACACAAGATACTACCGCAAGTTTATCCGTGGTTATGTTGTGATCACAGCTCCGATGGAAAATTAACTCAAGAAGGATGCAATGTTCGTATGGAGTTAAGAGTGTCAACTAAGTTTTGAGACATTGAAGGCCAAGATGGCTTCTGCACCAATACTAGTTTTTCCTGATTGGAATAAAGAGTTCCATGTCCATGTGGACACATTGTCCGTTGCGCTAGGAGTGGTGCTGGTGCAACCAGGAGAAGGAGATCTTAATCACCCGATTGCTTTTGCTAGTTGGAAGCTGTCGTCTACGGAGAAAAATTACACTACCATAGAGATGGAAGGTCTGGCGATGGTATATGCGCTACCAAAGTTTAGGCATTACCTATTGGGCGGTCATTTCATGATGTTTACATACCATTCTACATTGAAATCTGGGCAATAAGCCTGCGTTGGGGGGGAAGATGTCATTGGCTACTTCTCTTTCAGGAATTTGATTTTGAGATAATTGTGAAGCTGGGTCTCTTGAATGCTGGCCCTAATCATTTATTGCGGATTGAGACAGGCGATGAACCTACAAAAATTGAAGACGAGTTAACATATGCGCAGCTATTCAGAGTTGACATGGTTGATGATTACTAGGAAAAAATAATTCAATTCTTGGCGATGGGAACTGCACCAGAACAGTTGACTATGAGTTAAAAGAAGATGTTGGTTGTTAAGGCGGCATATTTCTAGTTGATTGTTTTACAGCTCTATAAACTAGGATCGGATGAGATTTTGCGGCGATATGTCTTACCGCATGAATAAGGGAATATTTTGGTAGAGGCACATGTAGAAGTTGTTGGTGGACACTATGGAGGTCGAGCTACTGCGAAGAAGGTGCTTTGTGCAGGGTTTTGGTGGCCCACTCTTCATATTGATACGATGGATTATGCACAGACCTGCGATGTCTTTCAACGAACTGGAAAACCATCGAGGAGTGATGAGATGCCATTGGTACCTCAGGTGACATTGCAGCCATTTGATAAATGGGTTGTGGACTTTGTGGGACCAATCAACCCACTTGGGAAGTGAACTGGTGCATGGTACATAATTACAGCGACAGACTATTTGATTAGACAGGCAGAGGCTGCACTTGTTGTGGATTGCATTGCTATGAGAATAGCAAGGTTCCTGTTTGACAACATTGTGACTCGGTTTGGGTGCCCAAAGATATTGATGAGTGACCAAAGGAGTCACTTCATACATGAGAATCCCCATAAAATATATAAATATAATGCGGTACATTTTCATTGTACCAAGTCTTCATTATTTACTTTCATTGTGTTTTATTATTACTAAATTTATTATTTATTATTATATTATCTTGATTAGTTATTATTAATTAATTAAAAACTAATTTATAAAATAAAATAAAAATATTTATAAATATAAATTAAATTAAATTTAAATTGATTAATAATATTATAAAAACATTTTACTAACTAATTATTTATATTTTGCTCACCATTGAGATAAAAAGTTGTAAAAACATAAAAGATTAAATTTATCCCATACAAATATATCTTAGGAGTCCTATTCACGATATGAAAGAAACTTTGAATAAATTATTCATAAACAGGTTAAATTTAGTTCTCAAGAAATCAATGATTCTACACTTACAATACATTCGGTACAATTATAAAGGTTAAATTTGCTTCGCCAGAAATAAGAGGTTCAAGATTACTATCCACTTGCACTCTGCTACAGTTTTCGAAATTTTGAGAAGTGTTGTCTATAGACGAGTTACTTTTGGAAAGAAGGAACCGATGATATTAATGATAATTAGTCATCAACACTCAAAGAACTTAAAACCATGATAGTTTTACAAAGATGGAAATCTACTGTATATGCCTTTATCCGCAAAATCATGACTATATTTTGATGACAGTTGGATTGCTTATAGAAAAGCACCATAAGTACCTTGAAAAATGAAAACTAACACCAGACGAGCTACAAAGTAGCAAGTCCCTACCCTTAATAGGAGACGGAGAAGAATGTGAGATCTCGTGCTATGTGGTATGTTGTGTTGCGCTCGATCACAAGCAAAATTGGTTAGTAAGTTATTAGCCACTTAAGTTTTGTATTTGATTAGTAAGTTATTAAAGCCACTTAAGTTTTGTATGGAAAGATCCACAAACAGTTATTCCTTGCAGCTTGAATTGCATATAAATCCATAGCACTTCGATGTAATTCATAGTAAAAATTTAGCTTGCATTTAATGCATATGTACATAAAACTCTTATTGGATCTATAGAGAGACTTCTATGTTCTGTAATGGACTCCATGTTTGGCATAAACTTCGTAAACAGGTGAACTATGTCGAATTTATTATAACCTCAAACAGGTGAGGAATACCGAGGAATACCGCGTTTTCTTTTGCAAGTACTTCTTGTTCTATCATCAATTATTATTAATAATGAAATTATGCGAAGATTAAGGAAGTCTTGTGTGCATGACATAGCGGGAGATGAAATGTGGGACTTGCAAAGGTAGTTGGCAATTACAGTCCTTATTGCTCATCTATGCATTATTCCTCCACTTTGGTTCTTAGTTCATCTATAGTAGCACTAAGAAGATTGGATTTCTTTAGGCTAGTCATTGCTCTAGTGCTAAATTCCATTACTCTAATTGCCCGTACGAAAATGACTTCACCTTTTCACTGAAGATCAAAACAGATGAAATTAAATCCCCTTCGTAACTAAAGTTTTATGTCCAAATGATTGTTGTACAGGCTAGACTTTCAGGTGGCAACAGAGTTGAGGCCCGAGACAAGCGGTCCGAGCCCAACAAGACTTTGGTTAATTTTGAGGAAAACCCAAAGCATGAAAGAAAAGAACATCAAGAAATGAAAAGACATTTTCATAACTTAGCCCTTCGAAGCGTTATATATTACCTTATTGACTCTTCAAAGAATGGTCAATATTTTTGCATTGACGAATCACCTGATCGATTCCATATTAAACAATTTGAAAAAAAGTTTCACCAATGGTTCTATGTCCGTAAAATCCAAATCAGGAAACAATTCTAACAAAATAATATAGTTAGAAATCGGCAGCATCACATCCTAACTGGTTGAAGCGTAGCTCCACTAGTTATAGCTATAGCGTCAGTAATTCGTAGTAGAGAACAAGTCTTAATTTATTTGAATACGATATTATGATTAGATCCATCTTCACGAATTTCTTTTAACATGGCTTATCAATATTTTCACTTGTTGGCTTGGCTAGTGAGTTGATAACTCTATATTATTAATTAGTATAGCTATAAATAAAAGTGGTAAGTAAATTTAGATAGTTATAACTAACTATTTAATTTTATGGAAATAGTTGGTTGTTAAATAAAGATTAAATATTAAATTAATTAATGTAAACATAAAACAAATATTTTTTAACCACAGCTTAAATTATTTTAAATTTTAATCAACATACATTTAATCATAACAAGATAAAAATACCATAGTTGTACACTTTACACTAAGTAACAAAAAAAACCAATATCACCACTACCTTTCCAACCCATCCATCAACAATACTATCTATAAAAAATGAACCATCCAAACCCTTTTCTATTTCAAAACCCACAGCTGTCAATCAAAGTTACTAGCTAAATGACAATTGTTATCTTATTAGTCAACTACCCTACAATCGTTATCTTATACGTCAACTACACTACCAAAGTTACAATAACAAACGATAGAGGTTACAGAGCCCTTGGGTAAATCTTCATTGTTGCCTAATAAATTCCAAAACAACGTGGACAGTTTACATTCCCATTTGGAGGTGAAAAAAATATCTAAAAGGATTCCTCATAGCAACCTGTGCACCATCTTGTGGTCTTTAGAAGACATGGACAAACTATGTTCACTTCCTTGGTAACCAATTGGCACTTCATCGAGTACACTACAATAGGCAATTCTATCTCTGAGTCCAGGAAAGAGGATTCTTCATAATCTGGGGTTTAAACAAAGGGTGTTGCAAATACATCCTCTGATCCTTGTGACTCATGACACCGAAACGCGAAGATAAGTTTAGCTGAAAAAATGTTTTGGACAACAGAGAAAGTAAAACAGAACCATCTATAGGAACAACTTACCCAACAACAATAGGGGAGGTAGCCACAGAGGCCAAAGCAAGAGCGAGGTGGCGTGAGAGGAGCGATATTCACCAGGTAACGAATTGCCTCTGCCTTCCCAGCCTTTCTTTTTGCGTTTAGTACGTTGGTGTTGGAGAGCTAACAAGTGTTTCAATTCTTTTCATGGGCATAACAATCTCTGTCTCTATATCAATGCTTCCTTCTACGCACGAAAAGGTTCAAAAGTCCCCTCACATAATCCAAAAATTGAAAGCAGATTGGTATAAAATCCAAAATTTATATCTTTGAAGAGCTCCATAAGGTGGTGGAATCAGATAAGGTTGTGGGCAGAGGAATTAAAACATAGCCCCTCACCAAAAAAAACATAAAATGTTCAAGCATTTAGCTAATGCTAAGCCATTGACAACATTAATCTAAATTAAACAAATCTAAGTGAAAAAAATACAATACAGAGAGCACTAAAAAAACACAAGGCATAACACTATTCATGATATGCCCACTTCAAAAAGAGACCAAGTAAAAGGTCCAATTTATTGATTGTTCGATTGAAAGGCTCTACCCATAGGATTGGTTGGAACAAAAATACAATGTTTTGTAACTTTGGATAAAAACTTTGATTTGCATGTATGAAAAAACAAAAGATTCCAAGAAGATTGAAGAGTTAGTGCCATCCTAAAGGCATGACTCATAAGATTGGCATACATAATTATAGTGAAAACTAAGTTGACAAGAGAAATTTGGGGAAGGAAACTAGAGCGATACATTAACCGAATTAAAGTGTTCGTGTCATTTTTGTTCTCTCTTCTATGATCCATCTCAAGCTTCTGAAGAGGAAGTTCGCCGTTGAGACCTCTTATCCTCAATATTTCGTGTTGAGAAGTCTAAATAGGGTGTTGGTTTTTCTTAGGTCGGGTGGATTGATAGAAGGCTATTCGAAGTCCATATTCGGAGTCCGTAGGAGGAAAATTTTCAGCAAAAGAAGATCTTCAACAATTCCGCCTTCGATCAAACCAGTGAGCTACCCTCCCCTGCCCACAGACAACACGCTGCCATACCCAACAAGCTATTGGGTTAAAGGCATCCAGCATTCGTACTGAGCAGCTATTTGTCCAATTATATAATCAAAATTCAATTGTCATAATCGATCATAGCTCTACTGGTGAATCGTCATAGGATATACTGGGCCTTTGTGGTGGAAGGGTTGGTGCAGTTTGTGGTTTACATTGTAATTCTGGCATTTAATGGGGACTTATGGTTTGATTAACACACCTAATAATGGAATGGACATCTGAGCTTGAGTTTTGAACAGAAGAGTTGACAGAATCGACTCATTTCTCTGCTGAAGTAGGTCAATTAAAAAAAACACGGTGGAGTCCAGTTCATTCAATACTTCTGCCATCAAGGTGGCGTGGTATGATATTACACATCTCAAGCATCCACTTGAAGTCTGCATGTGCCTTGGTCTGTTTGTTTAAAATGTTAACTGGATGCTCGTCAAAAATAGAGTTATTTGGTGCAGTTTGTGGTTTACATTGTAATTCTGGCATTTAATGGGGACTTATGGTTTGATTAAAACGCCTAATAATGGAATGGACATCTGAGCTTGAGTTTTAAACAGAAGAGTTGACAGAATCGACTCATTTCTCTGCTAAAGTAGGTCAATTAAAAAAAACGGGTGGAGTCCAGTTCATTCAATACTTCTGCCATCAAGGTGGCGTGGCGTGGTATGATATTACACATCTCAAGCATCCACTTGAAGTCTGCATGTGCCTTGATCTGTTTGTTTATAATGTTAACTGGATGCTCGTCAAAATTAGAGATATTTCGATAAATAAAAGTGTCAGCAATACCATTTATAAGATACACACCAAATCGTAAACAACCAAATCATAAACAGCTGAAAAACAAAAAGAAAAGACGTCATAACATTAAAAGGAAAAAAAACATTATAAAGTTACTTATGTAACTTCCGAGTCTGCATTGAATTAAATCTCAATACTGTGCAAAATCGACAAAAGCTCATTTTCATTTGTTTTCTAAGAGACGTTGGATTATAATGAATAGTGTCATAAAATAATGATAATTTATTGTTATTTTTGTTTTACAGATAGAATCAACGTTATTTAATATCTTTTAAAGACCTGTCGTGCAAACATTCTTAATTTTAAATTGTTCAAGAATCCAATTTTTTTTAGAATTTTAAATCTAGAATAGAAAATAAAATAAATTTATATTAATTAATAAATAGATTAAATCAAACATACTTGAAGATTTGAACAAATGAAAAAAATTAGACATGGAAATTTTAAAAGTAAAAAAATGTCAACCTCCATAAATAGATTTTTACTCAAATAAATATTCACTCAGAACCTCAAAAAAGACGAAAATAAAGAAAAGTACTTGAGGATGGCCACAGAACAATTGAATCCCATAAGAACTTTAAGGAATTTAGGACTGACTCAGAACAATTGAATTCTATAAGAGCTTCAAATAAATATTCGCTCAGAACCTCAGCAAAGATGAAAATGAAGAAAAGTACTTGACAATGGCCACAGAACAATTGAATACTATAAAAACTTTGAGGAATTTAGGACTGACTGTTGTATTGAGGTGAACTCACTTGGCACAAAACTAGAATTATTTACTCTTACTCTCGTTAAAAGGCATAAATAATCACTTGAGAATATTGTACCTTGTGAGAAAATTTCTGGAATTTAGAACTGAGTATAATAGCAATATATAGATATTAAAGATCTTGTATAATAACAATAGATGTATATTAAAGATCTTGTATAATAACACTGAGCTCATTTTCAATAAAATTTGTTAAAAATATATTAAAACGAGTTTAGAAGCGTACTGGTCTGAGCGTTTCCCTTTAAAGAAGAGCTCGATGGGCAAATTTAGCGACCGAATGACCTGCAGAGTACATTAAATTAAGCAGAATTCAGCATGACTTGACCGAATGACCTGCAGAGTAAAGAAAATTAAGCAGAATTCAGCATGACTTCACCGGACATCTGATTAAAGCGAAGATTTACAAAAAAATCCAAAGCAATGAGAAGAAATTAGCATTCAAACAAATTGATGGATAAATTAAAGATCTGCAGCATTAGGCCAAATTATTTGCGCACTACCAGCTGTGGAGGTTCGTGGAACGTTGTTGAAGATCTCCGTACTAAATTACAGGTTGAAGTCTCTAGTTTAATAGAATGTATTCGTTGTTTGACAGAATTTAAAGGATTTGAGACTAGATTTTTGTACTTACAAGATCCTGTGCCCTCTGATTCAGTACTGTTTCAACGATGGATCCATTTGTCTAGCACTGAACGCTGGCGACCAAATCTGGCAAGCAATAATGATATGAGCTGTTGAACTTATTGATGCAGGGAGGCAGTTGCGGTATAATCCGATAAAATTACTACTGTGCACCGTATAAAACTGTATTCAGAACTTTTATAGCATTGGCCACATACAGATTGAAGTCTTTTCGGCGGAAATATATGAACGGTCAGTCATGCATTACAGAATATGTGCATAAAACTCCGTAAAGAGCTAATAAATGGCGGAAGTTGGCCACATACAGATTGAAGTCTTTTCGGCGGAAATACATGCATTACAGAATATGTGCATAAAACTCCGTAAAGAGCCAATAAATGGCGGAAGTTGTTATCTTTCCACGAATTTTTTTCCTACTAGCCGTCTAATTACTAATTATGAAGCGATAATTTAGAATCTAATTAATTTTTTACGATTCTAATCAGATAGCATGGTTCGATTATGTATGAATTTTGGAATATGTTAGAACTCTGTGCATTTAATTTGTACGTATGTAGTGCACATATATTTTTGTTTGGAGTGAGCTAGCTGTGGAGCAAAACTCCCTCCATCGGACGGAGGAGGAGCAAAGTTAGCGCTAACTTTGCTCCTCCTCCGTCCAATGAGGGAGGATTGTTCCACAGCTAGCTTACTCCTTTTTGTTTTTCAAACATTCCAAAACGCATCACAAATTAATTTTATATGTATTTAATGGAAAAAAGTTATTAGGTAAATTTCATTGTGTCATATAATATTGATATTGTAAATAGAATTCAATGTTATATATTGGTGTTGATAATAGCAATTTATTATATAATATTTCTTATTATTATTATTTTAAGGTAGTAAAATTTATTATAACTTAGTTATTTTTTAAAATGGATGGCCACCTTGAGCCAACTTATGCAAACACTTGTGTTATCTATGCAAAGTAAGAGAAGGGATTATCACAGGCGAAGGACACCCCACTCCACCCTCGCACTCAACCTATGTGATGATTACAGAAATGGTTGCAGAGACAAAGGCTCGCTTGCGAAAGAGGAATCTGCTTGAACAAGTTGGGATAATGATTTCATTGGTTGTGAAAATCATGCAAAGAAATGGCTTTGGTTCGTCATCATGGAGAAGGATGGTTTTATTCTAGACGTGGGAAGGAAGGAAGGTTTTCAATAGCCTAGTGTGTTTATCTCGGAGGTGCTTCATAAAATCCAACCACTGGTCTTGAGAGTTCCCCTTCAAATATGCTTAAGGAACAATTTGTATAGTAGGGAAGATAGAAATGGCGTTTACATTGCTAGTAGGCAGATTGTTGTCCACGAGTTTTAAGGGGAAGACACAAGGAAGCGAATAGGGGGCATCGAAGTCTTGACCTCTCTACAATTTTAAGACAACAGCTCCATAGACAATTGGAATAGAAAATCCTAGTGGTAGTTGAGTAAAAAGGAAAAGTGGGCAAGGTCAGCAACCAGAATAATTGATACCCCCTCCCTCTCTCCCTCTGGTCATAAATTTGTTCTTCTGTCAACACTCATGGTCTATAATAGAAGGTTGATGAGGGCTCGAACTAGGTAGATTCATACATTGAAGATTGTGTAACTTCGGAATTTATTCCTTTTGTATTATTGATGTGTCATTGTTGTATTATTATGGTACTCCTTTTCAGGATATTATTATTATAATAAATCATGTAAAGAACCCTGAAAGAATCAATGTAAACCCTACTAGTTGGGTCGGCCCAGAAGAATCCAGATAAAGCATGTAAGTGATATTATATTGTATCCTAGTCATGTCATCCCAATTAGGGAAGTCAAGTAAAAGTCACTCGAAAAATAAGTAAAAATAGGGGAGGCGTCCTTCCCATTTAGACATTTCAAGCAAGCAAGCATATTTGCTAGATAGAGAAGCAGAAGAAGTTCGTTAGAGAAGCAAGAGTAGTTGCAATTGCAAAGACATCTTATTCGTGGGGTTTTCTGTCGTATCTTATTCTCAAGATCTTTGTGTGGAACAACCTTTAGCTCTTGGATTGTACTAGAAGACATTGCACATACTGAAGAAGTTTGTTGGGCTTTCTTCTCTATTAAGGTTTCCCAGAGGAAAATATTTGTGTGCTCTTGTTTTGTTGTTCGTTTCTTTCTTTCAGTGATCCTATTGTATATGGTTATTGTATTATGGTGCAAATTGTTTGAATATCTAACATAACCATTGTTAAAGTATAAAATTCCAACATGGTATCAAAGTCGTGCTGAAAGAATTCAATGCAACAGTCATAACAGTCGCAATTGCTAGAGATTAGGGCTCCATGGTTCTAGCATTTCCATTCAGAGATCAAGCTTGACCTTTGCATCATTGAACTTTCTTTATGAGGGAACATCTTTTTGTGGAGGAAGATTCCAGTTTTGTGGTTTTCCAGTTTTGACCTAAAAACTACTGGAGTGAAGATCCAGGGTTCCATACTTTAAGAATTTATATCCACCAATTGGATTCGACCCATGCATTCTCCAACTCTCCCTAGGAGGGTGCATATTTTGTGGAGGCGAAACTCATATTCAAGGATTTTCAATTTTGGCCCTATCACTACTACTCTAGAAAATCTAGGGCATCATATTTTGGACAGTTATGTCCACAGATCAAGAAAAAGAAGAGCATTGCTCAACTTTCCTTGAGGAGGCACATCTCTTTCTCAAATCATATTTTCAAGATTCCAAAGTTGGAAAATTAGGGTTTCTCTAACAAACCATAGATCAACTAGGAAGCAGCTTTCAAAAAGCATTTGAGAAAGCACTTGGTTGAAGCATCTCTATTGGTAAGCACTATTATCCTTATTTCCATTTGAAGCTCTCTTTTTCATCAACATGAAAAACAATACCAAGCTTGAAGGAGATAAAAACTTCCAAGCATGGAAGTACGGAGTGCTTCTCATAACAGAAGGGCATGGCGCATGATTTGGAAAACTATGTCAAGGAAAAATTTGCAGAGCAAGAGGGAGATGAAGACAAGTCTAAACACAAGAAAAATATGGTCAAGGCCAAGAGGATCATTGTTGACTCCATCAAGGATCACTTGATCCCCCATGTTTCATCCTTGAAGATCCCCAGTGATATTTTTGATGCATTAACCAAACTATTTGAAGAAAAGAACATCAACCAGAAGATGACCTTGAGAACTAAACTCAAGAATGTGAAGATGCAAATTTCAGAGACCATCCATTCCCACTTTACAACAGCCTCTCAAATCAAAGATCGTCTCAAAGCCATTGGAAATCAAATCAAAGAATCTAGTCTGGAAAATATGGGTGAAGATGATAATCAAGCATTAGTAGCGCATGTGAAGAAAGAGAAGTTCAAGAAGGAAGAAAACTCTCACAAGAATCCTAGAAGATTCAAGATGTATCATAATACTCGTGCAGGTCCCAGGAATATTACTCAACATTCAGATGTTACTCATGTCAGAGATTGGGACACATTGTAAGGAATTGTCCCCATGTAAAAGTTCATATCAAGAAAGGAAAGAATAAGAGGTATCATGCTCATACCACATAAGACAATGAACATGCTCAAAAGAAGGAAAGATAAGATTGTTCAAGAGAAGAGTAATATGTATTGTATCAGAAGTTGAAGGATTCACCTCATAAGGTGAAGCTTGGAATAATTATCAATATTCTATAAAAGGTGTAGGAGAACCCTCCTACAATATGAAATTATGGAAAACCTATGAATATGAAAGATGTATTGTAGAAGAACCTCCTCTTCATATCAGCACTAGAAGAACATGGATATAGAGTTTCTTTTGTTGATGGCCAAGCTCTTATGTGGCCAAAAGGAAAGAACATTAATGATGCAGTCATGATTGGTGTTGAAGAAGAAGGGATACTCAGATTCAACACCAGAACACAATACCAAGTGAACTACGGTGTATAATGCTTGCTCAACATTTTCAATCATGAGAAAGATGAACACAGAATCATACAATGGAGTAGAGTACGTTGTCAAATACTCTGATAATTAATGCAAGGAAGCATAGGTCAAGAGGAATCCAACGAAACGTGAACGAAACAAACAAAGATAAGTATTTGAATTGCCATTTCATGTATATCTAATTGTTTAAATGTTGTCGTTCAATTCTGTACATATTTATGTTCCTATAATTGGGAAGTGTATTATGCATGTTAGAGTGAATCATTGATGAACATTATATTAATAATATGCATGTGATGAGTAAGTATCCTATAGTGTTGCACAACATTCCATGAGGAATTACTGCTTATCTAGAATGAAACCTCTTTGTTGACATGCTAGGAGTAGTGCACGCTCTTGATAGTATGTTCTGGTAGAGATGGAAGGCGTATAGTAAGTTACCATATGGGAAATGGATGAGTGTTGTGTTGAAGCATTGGCTAAAATGGTTGCATATGTGTGATTTATGCATTTTCATCACAATGTCAAATGATTTGATGATTATGAAATGTTACTAATAATGCAACTGAATTTGACTTGTAGGAAAGATCGTGTACAATCACCTTCAAGAGAAGAACGATGAGACTTGTTCCAAAGAACAAGTGACGGCTGTTCATCTATGACTTTCAAGAATATTTACAAGATGAAGCATTCTACAGAAGTACAAGGTAATATTTGTGGCTTGTGGCTTCTCCTAGAAAGAAGGAATTGACTACCAAGAGACATTTGCACCTATAGCAAGATACACTTCGATTAGAGCTATATTTTCAATAGATGTAGTGATGAAGTGGACAATACACTAGATGGACGAGATGAAAGCCTTCCTGATTGGTGTAGTGGAAGAGGAAGTGTATGTGGAGAATCCACTTGATTTGAGACACATGATAGACATACACATGTGTGCAAGTTGAGAGAAAGTCCTTGTACAAATTGAATAAGTCACCCTTGACATGGTATAACAAGGTAGATGGATTTTTTACAAGCTTGGGCCTTACTAAGAGTAAAGAAGATTCCAGCCTTTAGTATAAGGTTGAGAATGGGAGAATAGTGATATTTATACTATATGTAGATGACATGTTTCTAACAGGAGATGAGAAGCTCATTACATAAATGAAGAAGAATCTTGTTGCAGGGTTCGAGATGGTGGATGTTGGTATCCAATGATCCTCAGAACAAGAATATTATCTCAGTAAACTCAATTGATGTGAGATGACATAGATGGATATATAGAAGATCAACACTAGATAAGGCTATCGTTCACTCCAGTACAAGATGTCCAAATGCAGAGTGACATGAAAGTTCCAATTCAGAGGGAGTGACTATAGCACAGATTGTAGAGACATATTGAGAGACACTGTCACTTAGCCTCTATCTAGGAAATGGTCATTTTCCTCAATATCTCAGGGATATGGTCAGATTCATACCAAATGTATTCCCCTAGTGAGAGGGAGTAGACCTCAAATCTCAAGAATCTTGGCATGATTCTTGGGATTATTGGTGTGGTGGAATCCAAATGAGAGTTTCCTTAGTTAAGGAAA
>LPNX011013662.1:0-99386 GCA_001517045.1 Pseudotsuga menziesii | reverse complement strand
TATATATATTCAAATTCAAATACACAGATTTATGGAAATAAACATAGTGATATAGTAAACTCAGATTCTATTAAATGAATGAAATAGAACAAACTGTAAAACAAAAGAAACTAGAACGGTGGTAGTTGTATCTCTAAGAAGAGATGTGGAGGCTATGCTCACTTATGACAAGCTGAATATAAAAGGAGACCCAAATTCATTTTATCATAGACCCTTGGAGAGGCATAAAACCATAAAACTAACCCTAGGAGATTAATCATCATAAAGATTGTGGCCCCAAGGTGGTTAGTTGAACAGTCAACTTCTCGGGGACATAACTTTGGCATATGATCTCCGTTTGGGGTGCTTAATAGCTCATGGTATATATGAGATATACATATTTTTGTTTGGGGTAAAATGCATGATGAAGGAAAGTGTTTGGCTCCTCGAATTGCCAAAAAATGTCACTTAGGGCCTCAAAATGGCCCCGGAAGTTTCAGACCCTAAAAATCATAGAAATTACAAGATAATTGTCAACATGAGAAACTATTTTGAGCCATTGTAATAGGTGGATGGCCACCTATACCCATGTAGATCAGTCACCCCCCCCCCTTAGGAAGCAATGCTCTCCTTTGCATTGATTTCCCCCATCAAATGGGGAAACTTCTGCTGAACTTGACTCCTAGTGAGCCACTTGCCTTGGTGGAGGAGCTTCCCTGCTTTGACAACTCAATATAGTTGGATATTCTACTGGTGGGTGCCCTTAGATTTTGTTTCCATTATCTAATAAATGGTTGCTTGTTCCATGCAGTCAGGATTAATCTCTTTAGGTATCAATTGTTCTTCCACCTCCGAGGTGTCCAATAGTGGTGCAAAATATGGTCGAAGGAGCTCCACATTAAATAATGGGTGCAAGCCAAGAAATGGAGGAATGTTTAATTCAAAGGCATTGTCACCAAATTCCCTGGTGATGGTGTATGTTCCATATCGAAGTGGTTGAATCTTGTGATGGGGTCTTGTGAGACTCTCTTTCTGCAAATGAAACCAAACCTTATCCCCAACCTGGAACTTATGTGGAACCCGATGTTGGTCATGTCATTGCATGTACTTTGTATTGGCCTTTTCCAAAATTTCATGGACTTATTGGTGGATGTGTTGGATTCATTCAACAAATATGGTGGCCTTATGAAAGTCAGCATGAGCATGGGAATATTCCTCCTGTGTTTATGCAAGGGGCATAGCTACATCAATTGGGGTCAGTGGTTGGAAACCCAGGCACACTTGAAAAGGGTTGTGACAGGTAGAGCTATGAAGAGCTTGGTTATAGCTATGTTGAACTTAAGTCAGGTTCTCATCCCATGTGAGGGGATGTTTAGAATCGTACATTCTTAGAATATGCACAATCATCCGATTGACTACCTCTATTTTTCCATCAGTCTTGGGGTGGATACTTCTGCAAGAATTCCGCTGTCTTCTCAATACCAAAGTTTCATTCCATCCAAATATAATGTGCTTCCCAAATCATCTTCACACGTTTTCTTGAAGGAACACAGAGATGGCCCAGGTGGCATAACAATCCTTCACAAAGATGAAAGTGTTATCACCCTGCAATTTTCCTATGGTTGCGGTAGGAAGTCACAGGGGTAACAATTTCAAACCAATATTTAGACTGTAGTCTAGTCTTATAGTCAGAGAGGGATCTCTCTTGTCACATGGTTATTCACATATATATTTGGATTTAAACAAGCAGTCAGAAGGGTAGATTCTGATGGGAACATGGTATTTGTAGATTTTAAAAATGGTGAAATAGACAGACAAGGAAAACCATTGGGCAATGGAGTCACAACCTGAATCATTCAAGGATATAACAATGAAAATGAGTGGGGATTGGCCTTTTTATTCATAGGGAAAGTAAGTGTCACATTCAGTCATATTTATTGAAAGGGTGGTAGGAGAAAGAGGAGAAATCTCAGTGAAGCAAGAGGCACCTATCTATGGATGAATCTCTTGCGCCACCTTTAGTAGCAACAACAATTAAAGGATAATGACTGGTACAGAGCACTTAACAGAGAGTGAATTCTATAACATCCATCATAAGCACATAATGAATGCAACATCTGATACAAGGAGCGCTTAATGAAATGAATTCCTCATATACAACTAGAGAGAATTAGCAGGAAATCACATAAATGAAAATGATGCAAAAAGGAACATGAATTGAAATGGTAGAACACCGTGATGAATCTCAGAAATACAAAAGAACGCTTCTCATTATCACTTCCAAGAAATCTTATAGAGATATAAAACCAAAAGCAGAATGCTTCTATATGAAAATTTTCAACCCTTTCTTCCTCTATCGAGGGTACATTTATAGTTTCATGGGATCCCAAGACCAACCTCGAAACAAAGACCAAATCAGTTACAAAATTGGGAATCAATCTGAAACCATCATTTACAAATCCTAACAAAATCCTGAGGTGGTATATTCTCCATGATTCATACACAAAACAGAAAATAGGGGATCACAGACACGCTGGATCAAAAATGGCAACGCGGATTCTGGGATGCAGGCTCGCTTGATTGATAACGACATTTTAGAGCTCTTCTCAATAGTTCTACTCTTCTGCAACATCAAATTTTCCCATGCCCCATCACCATTTCACACCTGTACTGACCCTTTTCCTCCTTGTGCCTTTGGTTGTGTGACATAACCGCAGCCGTAGATCTTTTCTACGAGAAATATCGACCGTTCCATGACGCAACCTTTATGCGATTTCATGATCCTTCATCGTGTTAACCTTTATGCACATTTTCATTGTGCCATTAACCTGGGTCGTGGATCCAATCTATGCCAATATCTCCACCGTCAAAAGGTGGCAGGCCTACATGATTTCGCAACGTCCTGTCCAGCTAAACTTTGCACACCTTTTCATTGTGAAATTAACCAGGACTGCTAATCCACTCTTCACCAGATCCCCATCGTCCAAAGGTGTACGTCCTACCAACATTTCACAAGCCCGACCTATCCTATCCTCTACGCATGTTTAGCTTGCAAAAACAACCACAATCGTAGATCTTCTACATCTACGATCACGATCATTCAACCGTGTGGGTCCTACGATATTTCGCAACCCCGACATGTTTTGACCTTCGTGCATGTTGTTGTCACAAAATAAATTTCAACCATAGATCTCCAACACCTTTAGATCTCATCCATTGAAATTTTTAGGGTATATCAAATTTCACAAATTATTTCTCCGCCTCTATTCGCACTGTGAAATATTTGGAAACCGTTGATTCTCTTGGTGATGTATCTATGCCATCCATTTTCACCACTGGATAACCTGCAAAACCTTATTCGCGCCCCTCAATGTACTATGATGGGGAATTTTCAGACCATGTTCTTCCTTTCATTTGGCCCACTCCCTTCCCAACTATTTAGCCCAAAACCGCACTAACACCTCTATAAAAGACCTTCAAAATTTAGCACTGGTACTAACCAGGTGCTAAAAACAACTCCAAAATAGGGATTCTATCCTCCATGTGAGGTACCAAGAACTTCATAGACCAAGGATATTCTCCATTGGGCTGATCCCAAGCTTAAAACCTTCACAATTTTCCCTGGTTCCTGTGACTCAAAATTTTTTCCTAAAAATAAAAACCAGCTGACAGCTTCTCTTGGGGACCTTATAGCCTTCACATCGGGCTTTAAGTCTGTTAGAGAGCCATCCACACATGAAATGTTAAAAGGAAAATGGTATATAAAATGGAAATGGAGCTGAACTTACTTCACAAGAAATAATTTTTGAGTAGCCTCCCATTTACAGGAGCTCTAGATACTAGACCGCCCTCCATCTCATCCAATACATATGCATTCTTTCCTGTGAAGGATACAATTTTATATGGGCCCTTCCACAGGCGATCGAACTTACCATGCTTCCCTTTGTCCTCATGTGGCACATCACACAAAAAAACTAGATCTCATAACTGGAAATTCTCAGGCTTCGTCCTTCGGTCAAATATTTCTTTCATTTTCTCCAGAAATTCCTAAGTTCTGTCAAATAACTGTTCCCTCTACTGTTGTAGTTCAATCAACTAATACATCCTCCTCTAAGTTGGATGTGTTTCTGTTTCTTCTTCCTGTAGCAATTCCATCATTGCTAAGCTCAGGGAACTAGGAAAGATCACCTCAGATCCATAAACCAACTAGAAAGGTGAGGTTCCTATAAACTTCTTCACACTAATCTTGTCATCCCACAAAGGATGGATTAGCCTTTTGTGTCAAGATTTCTTGTTGTCCTGCAATAGCTTCTTCATGATTCTCATGAGGCTCTTTTTTGAATATTCTGCTAGCCCATTTCCTTGTAAACAGTAGGCTGTGGAATGTCCCAACTATATGTGATATTTGAAGCATAAATCCACCATCTTCTTAGACTTGAATGCAGGAGCATTGTCGGTTATTATCTTCCTGGGAACCCCAAATATTGACAGGATATGCTCCTCCATAAACTGCATGATCACTGTCTCGGTAGCTTGTCTTGTGGGAATGGCCTCTATCAATTTAGTGTAGTAGTCAGTGGCAGTGAGGATCCACTTGTGCTACCTTGAGGAATGTGGATTTAATTCCCCAATAAAATATTGCCCTGATTGTTGGAAAGGGGCTTCAACCTATATGGGTTTCAACGAAAATGATAATAGTTTCCTTCTTCCCTCAAAGATTTGACATTAGTGGCAAGAAACAACTTTCTTGTGAGTGTCAGAGAAGATGGTGGGCCAGTAAAACACTGCCCTCATGATTTTTTTATAGTGGCCTTCCAATAGTGATGGATTCCACATTCTCCTGCATGGAATTTCTCAATCAGCCTTTTTTCTTCCTACTCCTCCACACGGTTTAGCAACACCCTTCCTAGATCCTTCCAATACAATTTTCCCTCTAGGATGAAAAACCTAGATGCCTTCTACTTGAGGAATATGGCCCTTGTCCTATCCATACCCTGTGGGGCCTGTAGATGTTGTAACACAAAAATGATATCAGTGTACCACGAGGATGACAGAAAATGCTCACCTGTTGGGAGACCTGGTTGTTCCTGAGGATTTTTCTCTTCTGCTAATAAATCAGTAATCATGTGAAGGCTGAGAGTATTGTAGTTGTATTAGGCCATAATCTTGGCTATTCCCTAGCCTTTGATCAATTTTGTGGGCTTAATTTCCAGTTCATACTAAAGTAGGACTGCTATCCACTTCCCCTTTCGTTCCTCGGGATCAGGTTGAGTCGAAATATCCTTTACAACATTGGTGGGAATGTGGCAATGATATGGGAATGTAGGATGTATACTCTAAAATCCTTTAAGGCCTGCACCAAAGCATAATCTTGCTTATCCAGGATATTATAGTTCAGGGGAGCATCTCTTAGGGTCTTGTTGTAAAAAGCGATGGGTTGTTCATGTCCTTCATGGTTCTTCTTCAACAATACCCCTGCCACTGTGTGAGCTGAGGAAAACAAAATATGAGGAAGTCTTTAGGTATGGCCTTATTTATATCTTCAAAGGATTGTTTTGCTTTATGCGTCCACTTTATTTCTTTATCCTTCCCCAACATGTCTATGATATACTTCACTATTTCAGAAAAAGAAACAATAAATATTCTCAGAAAGTTTACCTTTCCCAGAAAGGACTGAACCTCCACCTTATTTAGAGGGAGCTCAATTTCGCTAATCGCTTCGACCCTCTTGGGGTCTATCCCGATGCCCTCCTAAGAAATTATATGGCCCAGGAGCTTCCCTTCTTTCATATCAAAGAATGATTTCTTCGGGCTCAGGGAGATACCAAACTTTTTGCATTTTCTAAACATCCGCAGCAAGTGTGCAACATGTTCTTCATCAGATTTGGAAAAAATAGTGATATCATCCAGATAGATGACGAGAATCTTATCCTTTTCATCGATGAAGGATATGTCCATGGCTCACTAGAAATTTTCTCCTGCATTCATGAGCCCAAATGGAATTTTAGCATACAAGAAAGTGCCCCAAGGTGTGGTGAAGGCAATCTTCTCTTGATACTCTGGGTGCACCACAATCTAGTTATAACCTGAGAAGCCATCCAGAGTGGAGATCCTCTGTGAAACCACTACTCTCTGCAAGATATGGTCCATTTTGGGAAGCGGGTAATGGTCCTTCAAAGAAACTTTATTCAAGTTCCTAAAGTCAATGCATATTCTTATTTCCCCGTTCTTCTTCCTGACAAGGACCAGATTTGCTACCCAGTGTGAAAATATGAGGGCCACAATGATTTTATCCTCAAATAACTTCTTGATTTCCTTTTCTATCAGGGGCAGCAGTTTGGGTTTCATCCTTCTCAACTTATGTTTGAAAGGCATCTCGTCCTTCTTGATTGGTATGGTATGTTGGATTATGCTTGTATCATAATCCTTCAAGTCACTATAGCTCCACGCAAACACATCTGAATATCCAGTCATCAGTGAGATGTATTTATGTTTAGATTCAGATGAAATGGTTCTCGATATCTTGATGACCTTGGCTAATATTCTATCCCGATATTTACATCCTCAACATCTTCACAGATTGGGACCAGTTGAGGTTCTTTAGCCACATCATTAGGATCACAAATATTTTCTAAAGGGACTAAACCCGTGGGGATGGAATTACCCTTCAACTGCAGTATCTCCTTGCCACAGAGGTGGTTCACATATTCTTGTTGTCCATCAACTTCCTGTAACTCTGTCTCCCAAGCTTCCTCAAATTTTCCACCATCAACATCTTCAACAGGATCGACCTCCTCTCTTTGGGGAATTTATTTGGGAGCATCAGTATGGTTTTTCAAGGGGCTTTGAGTGGGAGCAACCTCCTCTAGAAGCTCATTTTCCTCATCAATAGTCAATCCATCAAAATCCCCGGTGAGAGTGATGAACTTCTAGATTTGACTGTCATTCTCAAAAACTTTCCATATTTTCACGTTATATGGGACAGAGGAACTATGCCTGACTTCAACCTCATACTTTCCACTGGAGTGCATGGGGACCTTGAAAACCACTACATAAGTGGTCAGGGAGTCAGTAATGCAATTTTGTAATCTAGGGATCGGATTAAAGTTACATTCTTCAAAGCATTCTATGAGGTCTTTGGAAGCATTTCTATAACTCCTCATCCTGGGATGTATGGCCTAATACCCACCTATCATTTGCTTAATCACTAGCTTGGAATCCCCATGTATTGTTTCCCTTCTGACTTAAAAATACTTTAGGATATGAATGGCTAAAACCATATCCTCATACTCTACCTCATTGTTTGTACAATCAAAAGAAATCTTGTAAAAGTAATTCAAATCTCTCCCTCCTCGGAGTCTCACCCACACTCCAGCTCCTGCCCCTTCTCTGCATGCTTCCCCATCAAAGATTACCTCCCACACCCCTTCCAGTTCTTCCTGAGTAGGCGCGAAGGCAACATTATGTGAACTGAAACTATCCTTTCCCCCTTCTGTGAAGAAGATAACAGGTCCCATATCTATGTCAAGAAAGTATATGGGGTGATTGTGTGGCCTCTCAGCGTTGGTGACCATGTATGCCAGCATTTTCTCTCTGAAGAGCCTTCTCTGTATTCGAAAGACAGGGATCTTGGAATATGACATGTCCATCTGGAGGGCACCTTTGATTTTGGTTTCCCAAGTCCTTGAAAACAACATTCCGAACTTAGGAGGGATGTCAGGCACAACCACATCCATGACCAGGGTTTTGGCAGGGATCTAGGATAAAGAGATGACCAAGTCTTTAATCAAGCCCAAGCACTTGAATTTATTAGAATCAAAAGGGAAGAGATCCTTGCAGGGTCTAGTCACTTCTAATCCCAGTTCATCCATGATTCTTCTAGGCATCAGATTATGAGAGGCTCCTAAGCCAAGCATGGCATTGTGCAGGATAGCATTATGGATGTTCAGGCTGACATAGAAAGGGGGGACTTCTTCATCATAATGCTCATCTACATGGGATCCAAATAGAATGGTGGGGCTATCATCCTGAAGGTTCAGGGAATTTGATACAACAGATATTTCCCCTGGGGGTTTCATTACTGTGGCAATTTTGGAGTGGTATTCAGATTTTTTCAATAATTCAGTAAAGGGAAGAGAGATCTTAATTTTGGCAATTTTGGCCTCCAGGTTGAAGGAAGTTTGTCCCTTATCAGCACTTCTTGGATTTTCTTCTTACCTTTCCTTCCCTTTGGGCTCTGGCACATTTTTGGAGCCTTCTTTGGAGGTGTTAACACTGAAATTGTTCCCAAATTTTTCCCATTTTTTGATCTATTTCTTTTAAATTGTTTGACTCTTATTCACTTTTCATTTTATTTTATCTTGAATTTTAATAATTTTGAATGTCTTTTATTGTTTATGTTATAGATTTTTATTTTTATTTATTTTACCCCTAAGTGGCTTATTAAATGTTATATTTCTTTCAAAGTATTCAAAATACTTATTTAGGTTCATTCTAATGTTATATTCAAGGTTTAACTTCTATTTTGAGTGTGTTTTCCCAATTTGTCATGTTGAGGTATTCCCGCAGGACAAAGTTCAAATCACATACATTAGCACATTGTAGGAATCTGAGATCATAAAAGATTGTGGTTCATCAATGGTGGGAGGTGGCCCATTGCATGCGGTGATGACAGAAGACCTCTAGACACCTATTCGATGAATTATGACATATGCAAAGCTCATTGAATTTTATCATTCAAGAAATCACCGATTTGAGTGGCAATGAGTTATAATTTGGGGGTTACGAATTTCAGAGTAGAGGAACATGATTGGGGATGATTATGACCATATTGTTGAATATGAAATAATGGAAAAGTAGCTGATTCAAATCCCGAAGAAGCCAGTAGAAAAAGAATCCCTAAAAAGAAAAAGAGATGCATAGTTATGCTTTGTTTTTTCCTGTTTTGGTCATTGAAATTGAGCACGGATCACGAGGTGATGGAGATGAATTTTATAAAAACAAAAGAGGTTTTTGTCCATAATAGACTCATTCAAAAAACCTCCCTCATTTTTGAAACAGGTGTCATCGTTTGAAATATTAAAATTGATCTTTGCGGCCTATTGTTTAGGGTTTAAAATATTTAATAATTTAGTGTTTTAGTCACAAATTTTCGGCACGTATTCCCATCAATTGGAGAAGAATTTTTAAAAACCAAGAGAGGTTTTTGTTCATAATGGACTCATTTAAAAAAAAACACTCTCAAGTTTTGTACACGTGTCCCGGATAGAGAGATATGGAGGCATCTTTGAGACCCAATTTTTCCGAAATTCGCCAAATTTCCCCAAAATCCGATTTGCTATTTTTGGTTAATTAGTCTTTAAAGATTCGAAGTTAGCTTATAACTACTTGATGTAACTGATTTAAAGCTCGAACTAGAAGGTAGTTAACAAGCTGCCCTATTTTTTAAATGATAAAAGGAATAAAGTCTAGACTAGAATGGTTCAATTTTTGTTTCAAGAAGGGCTATAGAGCTAAGGATTTTGGATGTATATGCAGACTGATACAAATGACTCTAATGTAAGCTTTTGAAGAATGAGACTGATTTATATATACAATATAAGCCACTTTATATTATATATTGATTTTTTTTATGGCCATTTTTTACCACTCAGCTTATGATTTCATTTCTTGATTAATGTGTTATTCATGTGAATGCTCATATGTTGTGGACAAAACCAGTACTTTGCTATGAATGTTTATGGTTTATATTTGTCATTTAAACCTTTGTGTCTCGGTTCTTTAATATCATTTCATGATTTAGTTCTTGTATTAGTTTGATGTTTGATTACCTTCTTGTGAATGAAAGCTTCAAACCAAAAAATTACAAAAACAATTCCCATTTTCTTTTAGTTGTTTTTGAGATTATACTAGCTTGTTCCCTTTGTAGGCTAGGGACAATTTCTAGCACAAAAATATTTGGCGCCATTGCTGGGGACGGAGGATTGAAGATGTCTTCCCCGGGAAGAATGACAATGATCAGATCCATCTTTTGATGCTGAACAAGGGCTGGTCACATATTCAAGACTGTATCATTCACCTGGCAACTCCACTCCATGAAGGAAGAACCTGTTGGCGACTTCAATGATACAGGAAAACAATAGCAATGGAAGATATCTTGGCTTGGAGGTTTGCACCTTTCAACTTTTCAGCTATTCCTGGTTTTCCACATCCAGTGCTGATTATAAATGAGTGGGGTGATTATCTTCCCAGATTCAGAGGAAGCAAGTATGATCATCTTGGTGATCACTTATTAAATTTTCATAAATGCATTCTTGAACATGATTTTGGAGGATGTCTTAATCAAAATGTTCAGATTTTCTTTAGACGGACATGCTCATGAATGGTCTCAATCCCTTCCTGCTGCTAGTATCCATTCTTTGAAGAATTTTCACATGGATTTTAATTCACATTACGAGAAGATTTACCCAGTTGAGATCCTTTTTGAAGAATGTTGTGAAAAGTTCAAATATGATATTCATCAGACAATAGATTGTTCCTTGTACGATGATCTTTGTGAAGATCTTGATGAAAAATAAATTAAGAATTGAAGTGAATGTTTTAATAAAAATATGGATGAAACTCTTTCTCTTTCTAATTCCCGAGAAGAAGGTTTTCAAGATATGGTTGATGATAGTACTGATGATTGCATAGTTGTCAATGCATTATATCTTGTCTCTTATGCACCTAATATCTTAGATTTAAAATATGAAATAGTTGTAGAAGAAGATTTTTCTTCTGTTCTTCGAAAGGTTCCCCATGATATATTTTCACCTGAGATTGAAGAGAAAGATCAAGAGGTTGCTTGTTTTTCTTTGCAAGATAAAATAATTTTGGTTTAACCTATCTATGATGATTTTTTAGATGAAGAAGAGAAAATACCTGCATCACCTTTTGTTGATTTGAAGAGAAGTCAGCTGATGTGTGACAACTCTGAATCATATTTTCATGAGGAACAACATTGTGTGGAAATCAGCCATCTTGAATTTGTAGAAGACATTGAGCAACCATCCCTGAAAATCAGCAGGCTTTCATTCATCATGATTTAACCTAAATCTGTAGACAATATCAAATGACGTATGATTAGAAAAGAAATCAGTTTGCAGCCATGTTCAGATTTGTAGGTAGCTAAAAGTGGCAACCATTATGAGGAAGAAGATATGCAAATATATTCTTATCTTCAGCTGAAGTAGCAACAAGAGGTAATTCTTTATAGCTTCATTGATATGTTTGTTGATTATATGGAGTCTTTGAGCAGTTCAAATGTCATATTGTCTTTTTCAAATGAAGGTTGGATTTTTTGTTCTTTTGAAACACATTTTGGTATTCCATGGGCTCCTTTATTCATCATCTCCAGACCAGAAGTTTCACCAGTTAGTCAGATATTTGTATGGATTCATTGGAAGCATGAATTTACTTGATCAAGCAACAACACAGCGAATTAGAGTAGGGATTTGTAAATAAATAAGTTCATCTCTTGAGCATGGTTTCAGTTTGGAGTGTGCAAGTATGGTTTGGAATGAGCAGTTTGAGTTTGTTTTTAACAGTCGGAAGAACAGGTTTACAAGTTTGGAACAGATTGGGGAATGAGATACAAATGACTCCATCGCCCAATGAATAAGGCACAAGGTCTACATGATCTTGAAACCTCGCAAGGAGGCTTTCATCTCTCAGCAGGAGCCAGATGTTAACACTAAAATTGTTCCCAAATTTTTCCCATTTTTCGATCTGTTTCTTTTAATTTTTTTTACTCTTATTCACTTTTCATTTTATTTTATCTTGAATTTTGATAATTTTCAATCTATTTTATTGTTTATGTTATAATTTTCATTTTAATTTATTTTACCCCTAAGTGGCTTATTAAATGTTATATTTCTTTCAAATTATTCAAAATTCTTATTTAGGTTCATTCTAATGTTTATATTCAAGGTTTAACTTCTATTTTGAGTGTGTTTTCCCAATTTGTCATGTTGAGGTATTCCTGCAGCACAAAGTTCAAATCACATACATTAGCACGTTGTAGGAATATGAGATCATGAAAGATCGTGGTTCATCGATGGTGGGAGGTGACCCATTGCATGTGGTGATGACACAAGACCTATAGACACCTGTTCGATGAATTATGACATGTGTAAAACTCATTGAATTTTATCATTCAAGAAATCACCGATTTGAGTGGCCATGAGTTATAATTTGGGGGTTACGAATTTCAGAGCAGAGGAACGTGATTGGGGATGATTATGAGCATATTGTTGAATATGAAATAATGGAAAAAGTAGCTGATTCAAATCCTGAAGAATCCAGTAGCAAAAGAATCCCTAAAAATAAAAAGAGATGCACAGTTATGCTCTGTTATTCCCTGTTTTGCTCATTGCAATTGAGCGCAGATCACGAGTTGATGGAGATGAATTTTAGAAAAAAATATATTTTTTTGTCCAAAATAGACTCATTCACAAACCCCCCCCTCATTTTTGAAACAGATGTCATCGTTTGAAAGATTCGAATTGATCTTTGCGGCCTATTTTTTAGGGTTTAAAATATTTAATAATTTACTGTTTTAGTCACAAATGTTCGGCACATATTTAGATCAATTGGAGAAGAATTTTTAAAAACAAAGAGAGGTTTTTGTTCACCATGGAATATTTAAAAAAAACCTCTCTCATTTTTTTCACAGGAGTCCCGGATCGAGATATATGGAGGCGTATTTGAGACCCAAGTTTTCAGAAATTTGCCAAATTTCCCCAAAATTCTATTTGTTATTTTTGGTTAATTAGTCTTTAAAGATTTGAAGTTAGTTTATAACTACTTGATGTAACTGATTTAAAGCTCGACCTAGAAGGTAGTTATCAAATTGCCTTATTTTGTAAATGATAAAAGGAAGAAAGTCTAGACTAGAATGGTTCGATTTTTGTTTCAAGAAGGGATACAGAGCTAAGGATTTTGGATGTATATGCAGACTGGTACACATGACTTTCATGTAAGCTTTTGAATACTGAGACTGATTTATATATACAATATAAGCCACTTTATATTATATATTGATTTTTTTATGGCCAGTTTGACCACTCAACTTATGATTTCATTTCTTGATTAATGTTTTATTCATGTGAATGCTCATATGTTGTGGACAAAACCAGTACTTTGATATGAATGTTTATGGTTTATATTTGTCATTTAAACTTTTGTGTCTTAGATCATTGATATTATTTCATGATTTATTTCTTGTATTAGTTTTATGTTTGATTACCTTCTTCTGAATGAAAGATTCAAACCAAAAAATTACAAAAACAATTCCCATTTTCTTTTAGTTTTTCTGAGATTGTACTAGCTTGTTCCCTTTGTAGTCTAGGGAAAATTTCTAGGACAAAATGGAGGTTATGTCACTTTTAGGCTTGCTGGTAGAGGCCCTATTTCCTGCATCCTTATTTCTCACAACAGGAACATCCCTGTTCCTCAGAATAATATGTCTCTGCGCGTCCAAGACAACAAGTTGATACCCTCTCCTAAATTATTCTATCTCTTCTGGGGGAATCTCTCCCATTTCAAGGAAAGAATTGTCGTGCTCTTATTTGGTGAGAAAGGTGGTGGGAGAGTTAGTATCCTGCTAATGGATTTCATATTTAGCCTGATTTTCACCATCCTAATCCACGTAATTTTCTTGAAATGGAGGTTTGACAGGTGGATCAAGAAGGTTTCGCTGGTCTCTTTTCCTATTCTAGAGAACTTGTGGCTTTCTAGTGTTCTGATTCCTATTTTGTTGCTCTTGATTCTACCTAGGAGGTGGTCTACCATCTACAGAGAGCCTTTCCATCATCCTTTCCATGGTTCTTAGCATCGTGTCTATGCTGGCTTCCTCTAAACTATATGTAGAGGGTTGTTCAAGTTCTTATTCTTTCCTTCTTTCTCCTTCATCTCTTCTCCATTCTCCCTCCTCTCTTCTCCTCTCTCCATCCTCCCTTCTCCATTCTCCCTCATCTCTTTTCTTCTTTCATGTACCAATCAGGTTAACCTCCACCTCTATGGAATCTTTCATCATAGCTACTAAGGAGGCTGATCTCCTTTCTCTTAGCCACAAGTTAAACTCATTATCAAATTCTTTAGCATACTGGAGTTGGGAAGAACCAATGGGAGATTTGAACTGGGAAGGGATAGAACTGTATACTTTCATAAACCTGTCAGAAAAATCTTGGATAGGCTCACTCTCCCTCCTCCTCATTGAATGATACTGAGAGAGATATTGTTTAGGTTTCTTCTAGTTTTCCCACTTATCCTTGCAGGAATATTCAAAGGATTGATAACTCAGGACAAAGTCATCTGGGAGGTTCTTGTACCATTTTCTGGCTTCTCCAACCAGAATTTGGGCAAATAATATGAACTTGAAATCATCATAGTCTACCTCCTCCAGGTCTATCCAATCTAAGAACCATCCTAGGTGTTTTTGAGATGAATACCCTCTCTCTCCATTGAACTGTTTGAGCCGAAGTACCCCAGAGGGGGG
Organism: Pseudotsuga menziesii; assembly: GCA_001517045.1. Classification (NCBI taxonomy): domain Eukaryota; kingdom Viridiplantae; phylum Streptophyta; class Pinopsida; order Pinales; family Pinaceae; genus Pseudotsuga; species Pseudotsuga menziesii. Next base: position 84,871 of record LPNX011013662.1, on the reverse strand, counting down.
TTGTGAAGAGCAACATGAAGATGAAGAGGAACAAACATATTTTCCATCCTTGTAGGTACAATAGGGTTTACAAGGGGGGATAAGAATTGTGTGACAGAGATTGGTAGGCTGTGAGGAACTGCAAGAGGGTGGGGATTTATGAAACTGGAAGATGGAGACTAATTTTGTTTGGAAGTAGTGGGGGACGAAAATGTGGCAGCAGATTGCCTTATGATAGTGGAATTTAATAGGGTTGAATCAACAGTAAGTGTAGGGCACTCTGGGTTAGGAAGGTGTTGTAAATACTTTCCTAGAGGCTCTAAGGTCAGGGGTGACCCGAAAATGTGGGGGAAATCAAACACAGAGGTATCAGAAACCAACTCAGAAAGGCTGGACTCAGATTTAGTTCTAGGGAAGGTTAGACCAAACTCCTCATTTCAATGTTCAGATATATCACTAATAGAAATAAAACCTTTAGCAGGGAAGGAAATATGTCTAACTAACATTTGCAACATATTGGCCCTTTGAATCAGGATTTCAGATCAAAGACTTCTTGAAACGACTCGGCAGCAAGGTTTCTCCTCATATTAGTTCTTCTGGTCGCCAATATTTCCCAGTGGAGTCACCTTCAAAATTTGTGTGGAGTCTTTAGAGCATGTGAAACCAAATTTGTTTCTATGACTGACTGCTCAACCAGGTCGCAGAGCTAAACACTGTCGTTTCCCCAAGGAGATAATAATGATTACTTCCCAGGAAACAATGCCAAGATGTTATCACCCTGTAATTTTCCTATGGTTTTGGTAGGAAGTCACAGGGGTAACCATTTCAAACCAATATTTATATTGTAGTATAGCCTTACAGTTAGAGAGGGTCTCTCTTGTCACAGGGTTATTCACATCACATTCACATATACATTTGGATTTAAACAAATAGTCAGAAGGATAGATTCTGATGGGAACATGGTATTTGCATATTTTAAAAATGGTGAAACAGACATACAAGGAAAAACATTGGGAAATGGAGTCACAACCTGGATCATTCAAGGATATTATAGTGAAAATGAGAGGGAATTGGCCTTTGTATTCTTAGGCAAATAAAGTGTCACATTCAGTCAAATATCTTGAAAGGGTGGTAGGAGAAAGAGGAGAAATCCTAGTGAATCAAGAGGCACCTATATATGGATGAATCTCTTGCACCACCTTTAGTAGTAGCAACAATTAAAGGCTAATGACTGATACAGAGCACTTAACAGAGAGTGAATTCTATAACAGTCATCATAAGCACATCACGGATGCAGCATCTAATACAAGGAGCGTTTAATGAAACAAACTCCTCATATACAACTAGAGAGACTTAGCAGGAAATCAAATAAATGAAAATGATGCAAAAAAGAACATGAAATGAATGTAGAACACTGTGATGAATCCTAGAAATGTAGACGAACGCTTCTAATTGACACTTCCAAGAAATCTTACAGAGATATAAAAACAAAAGCAGAATGCTTCTGAATGAAAGTTTTCAGCCCTTTCTTCCTTTATCGAGGGTACATTTATAGTTTCATGGGATCCTGAGACAAACCTTGAAACAGAGCCAAAATCAGTTACAAAATTGGGAATCAATCTTAAACCATCATTTACAAATCCTAAAAAACTCCTGAGGCGGCATATTTTCCATGATTCATACACAAAAATAGGAAATAGGGGATCACTGACACGCTGGATAAAAAATGGCAACATGGCGTCTCGGATGCAGTCTCACTTGATTGATAACAATGTTTCATAGCACTTCTTAATGGTTCTACTCTTCTAGAAAATTGAATTTTACCATGCTTCGTCTCCATTTCACACCTGCATTGAACCATTTCCTCCTCGCACCTTTGGCTGTGCAACATAAACACAGTCGTAGATATTTTCTACGAGAAATCTCGACCCTTCCATGATGCGGCCTTTATGTGATTTCACGATCCTTCATTATGTTAACCTTTGTGCACATTTATGTTGCACCGTTAACCTGGGCCATAGATATAATCTATGCCAAGTTCTCCTTCATTTGAAGGTGGTGGGCCTATGCACCTCTTTATCATGAAATTAACCAGGACCGTTGATTCGCTCTCCTCCATATCCCTATCATCCAAAACCGTGGGGCCTACCAACATTTCGCAAGCCTGACCTGTCCTATCCTCTATGCATGTTTGGCTTGCAAAAACAACCACAACCATATATCTTCTACATCTATGATCCTGATCGTTCAATCGTGTGGGTCCTACGAGATTTCACGGCCCTGACATGTTTTAAACTCCGCACATGTTGCCGCCGCTAAATATGTTTCAACCATAGACCTCCAACACCTTTAGATCTCGACCATTGAAATTTTAAGGGTATATCAAATTTTGTAAATATTTCACAATTTATTTCTCCGCCTCTATTCGCTTCGCGAAATCTTTGGTAGTCATTGATTCTCTTGGTGATGTATTTGCGCCATCCATTTTCACCACTGGATAACCTGAAAAACCTTATTCACGCCCCTCAAGGTCCCATGAAAGGGAATTTTCAGACCCTCTTCTTCCTTTCGTTTGGCCCACTCCCTTGCCAGCTATTTATCCCAAAACCGTGCTAACATCTCTGCAAAAGACCTTCAAAATTTAGCACTGGTGCTAACAAGGTGCTAATAGAAAGTATGCCACTAGTGTAATAGCACATAAGGATTGATAGATAGAGAGAAATTAGGATCATTGTCATATATTTAAGGCCATCCAGAGGTCCCGTGGCCACAAGAGTTGAGCAATGTGGTTATTGCTTCCACTGGAGGTCGACTAAGGAAATCAACGAGTTGATTGATGATTTTGTCCTTATATTTAATGATTAGGTTGAACTACTGCAAGTAAGTGGACCACTTATGGTGCTGGTTATTCTATAACTTTCCTTGGGTTTGCATGAACTGCAAGGGATTTTGATCAATGTGGATGATTGTTTCTTTTCCAAGGATGTAATGCTTCCATTGGCAGCATGCTTGGACAATAGAGTACATTTCCTTGTCATAGGTGGGGTACTTGAAGATTGTATTTGAAAGTGTCTCACTATGATATTCCATTGGATGGCCATGCTGAGTGAGGACTTCCCCAACAGTGTAGTCCGAAGCATATATCTCAATCGCAAAGGGTTGTTGTAAATCTGGTAAGGTAAGGACAGGAACCGAAAATAAACATTGCTTCAACTCCTCAAATGTGTGTTGTTGTTGCTTGGACTAGATCAACTTGTCCTTAGATCCATTTGTTGGATTTATTCCTCCTGTCCATATAGGTTCAGGTCCTTGGTCATCAACAAAGACCTAAATATCATCCCAATAGAGTAGAGCTCAATTGGCAGCACCTGCAACGTAGATGTAGTCTCAATTGAGATATATTTATGTGGAACTGCTAGAACTAGGTTTCTGCAGTTAGGTGGGGATTTCAACTCTCATTATATCTTATGACAACACTTGACTAAATATAGGGTTTATACTTATTACTCCTTGTAAATTAATTCAAGTTAAAAGGTTACTTATCAATTGACACATCTTGCATCATTCAACATGATAACCATATCATAGATTCATTCGATACATAGTGTGATACATAAATACATGATATTATCCATAAACATAAGGGCTGTGATACATTCAAATCTACTTATTCACAATATGCATACATTCAACATAAACACACTCATCACATACACATAGAGACAACATTTAATGTGGGAACCCACCTGGGAAAAACCATAAAGGATCTCTTTATCTGGCATGATAAATATATCAATGCATTTTGTCTGTGCACATAGGTTGCAGAATCTAGTCTGGGTATTCTTTACAAATTATACAGACTTCTCTCCTCTCATGCTCTCTAGTCTTGGATCTATGAATTTTTACTCTCCTTTAGTCTACCATCGATCCACACACAACTTGGATCAACTCTCTTCTCTATGACTCTACAACTCTAATAATAATCTACTCTACTTTTTTAGCAACTAGGACAGGAGCCAGATGGATATCAACCCGCAAAAATCTTGGAAACTCCCTTTTATAAGCTCTTACATTTCATAATAAACCAACTCTAATATGTTATCGGACAGGCTGTCATTCCTATTTTCCTACATTCAATTACAATTTTCAGTAGGAACTATCAACCCAAAAATACAAATATGTTTTATTACCAAATGATGTGTTATTCTAACTGAATTCTTACCCATGATCACTCGAACTATCCCTTTCAACCACTTGACTCTTCTTTTATCCCGGTTCCTTCAGTCATGGCTCCTCTTTCGTCACTGGCTTCTCTTTCGTCATAACTCCTCTTCCTTCACAGCTTCCTCTGTTGTGCGACCAGAATATTCGTATTCCTGAGCAGAATTCTAGATGAATTTTGCCTATATTTTCCTAGGGATAATAGGCCCCAACACTCACTTGTGGCTTGTCTCGAGCCACACTAGTTTGAAACTTACTTTATTGTGAACTTTCCTTGAAAATCCTGAAATATTTTCACGATCTGCGCAGTCTCTGTTGGGATTATTATTAATCCTCCCTTTGACCACATAGTTTAATTATTTATTTTCCTAAAATAGTATGTCTTCATCACTCCACTATTGCATGGGGGACAGACCTAGGGTACATATGCCACTTACTACACCTCATTGCATAAATTTAGGTGCCCTAGGGACCAGTCCCTATAATTTAGGAACCTACTCTAAGTGCCACCAATAGTATCCTACAATTGAAATTGGTAGGTAATCAATTATGTTCAATTATGCTCCAGTTACCATCAGCTAGACCACAATGAGTTAGCCTAGCTCCAATTTTCATGATTTAAGGGAGTTTGGGAGCCTTTTCTCACCTACCCTCATCAGTGAACTGATTGTAGACTAAGTTAGTTATCCGGCGTTGCATTAGTGAAATCTAGCGGTGATTTTCACACACTAAGTTAGTTCTGGATTCAGACTGAGTTGGTAGATTCAAATCCTATCTTTAGCATTCAAATTCTCCTATATGTATAACCAATGTATTCCATATTATTTACTGATTCATGAATATAATCATATTATTCCAATTTTGTCTCCATGTGTGTGCAATTTTTTCTTGATTAATTGAACAGTTTATGTTAAAATCTTCTCTCTATTTTGTAGAATTCTCTTCTCATTTGAATTCATGCAGGACAATGATCCTATGCTTCATATAATTTAACATTGTATCAAAGTGGGTATCCATGCCTCCCTCGAACCTCAGAAACTTCCATTGATGCACCAAATCTATTGAGTTTTAACATAATTCATGGAATAATTACATTTCTCCCTCTTGATTCTGTCCATAGAATTCTATCCAGGTGTGATGTACCCAAAGAAAGTGCACATGTCGAAGTGAAGAGTGTTTGAGCTAAATTGATTCAAATCAGAGTTTGTTTTGCAGCTATAATTTCAAAAACAACATTTGAAAATGACACCAACTTTGAAGAGGTACCATGACCTCTATAGATCATCTTAGAGGGCCTACCATAGCTTGTTTGAAAGGTCTTTTCGTGATTTGAAATGGTTTATTCATGGAATTCTATTTGAGTCTGTGGTTTGAGAGATATTTTCAGTTCAAAAATTTGAGGTTTCCAAACTCTCACGTTCGTCCATACCCTATATTTCAGCTTGATATTTCTCACTCCACATGATGAGATAGGTCAAGTTCCTAATATGTTTTGAAATATCTCTTCAATATATCAAATGAGTCTTCGATGAAAACTGATTCTGTTTAAAATAGAAGAAGTTGTGATTGAATCGGCAACATGACATCAATCACGTTTTTGAGTTTTTATTTAAACTTACATACATGATTTGATTTACATGTACAACTTCTTGGATTCAAAGTTGTTCCTGAATTTGAATAAGAAAATAGCAGAAACCTCTATTGTACAAATTTAAAATGGATTTGAGATCAATTACCCTTCTATCACCATTCAATTATGCTGAGTGGAAATTTAACACGGTTCCATATCTTGAGAGATGTGATCCTGTTGATGTGTCTTTTGAAGCTGGTAAAGAATCTTATGAAGATGAAAATGTTTGGCTAGATGACAGTGAAAAGGAATATGCAATAATGTGTATGGTAATGACTCCTAATGTGCGTTATCTCATGGAATTTGTTGAGTATCCATTCGAGCTCTAGAGAAATCTAGATAGATATTTTGGTGTACAGAAAGAAGTAGATGATAGATAGAGTGAATCCAACACCTCCTCATGTGTTCTTATTTCAAATGTCTCATCCTCGATTCTCTCTGATAAAGTTGTTCAATATGAAGCATAAGCAAAATATTTGTGAGGAACCTCCTGCAATAAACAATAAGAATGCGCGATATAACAAAAATAAAAAAGCATAGGAGATATTTTATTGATCACAGGCCACTTCGAGGGGGAAACCTCCTTTGATCAAGCTCAATACAAATAACTCTTGGATGCCTTCATCAGCCTTAACATGTACTTATATACTAAGTCTAATCTAAACAAATATTACTCCCCATGAATGTGGGATAATGCAACATACAAACTGGATTACTAACTGGATGACTTAACAACTATTACTCCCGATGAATGTGGGATAATACAACATACTAATGGGATGACTTACAAATCATATGTGTTACAAAATATACTAACAAAATAAAGAGGAGGGTTGACATGGGTTCTTAACATTCCCTCCCTCTTAGAAAATCTTTGTCGTGAAATATTTAGATGTGAAAACTATTGCTGAATTTGAAGGAGTGGTTCCCATGTAGCATCCTCTGGTTGCATGTCGTGCCACTGAATTAAGACCTATGTGATGGGTCAAGAGAGAAGCTGATGAGTGTACTTATCAAGGATGTACCCGAACTCAAAAATTATGGATCCTTCCTTATCCATTTCTGGTTAAACATTTTGTGCTCTGATGTTGGTGCCAATCACTTTCTTAAGACAAGAGACATGAAATACTGGGTGAATGTGAGAAGAAGGAGAAAGTTCCAATTTATAAGAAACTAACCCAATATTCTAAAGAACCTTATATGGCCCATATAACTTTGGAACCAACTTCTAATTCCCTTTGATTTTCAAGGGGGATTGCCTGTAAGGATGCAGACAAAGAAAAACCATATCACCGACTTGAAAAGTGCACTTAGAATGGTTTTGATCAGCCTGTTGTTTCATGTGATTTATTTCCATGTGAAAATTGTCCTACAGAATGTGAATAATATGATCTTGGTTTCGAAGAACCATGTCAAATTCCTGAACTGGTGAATTGTTGGGGGTGTATGGAAGGAGCACTGGCGGTGCCTGACCATAAACAGCTTCATATGGAGTCATTTTAGATGTAGTATGGTAGGAAGTATTGTACCACCATTCAGCGAGAGGGAGCCACTTTTCCCACTAATGTTTTTGTTCAGAGCTGAAGCAACGAAGATAAGTTTCCAAACATTTGTTGATTCCTTCAGTCTGACCATCTGTTTGTGGGTGATATCCTAAACTCATATTCAGTTTGGTGCCAGTGAGGCGAAAGAGTTTGGTCCAAAAATGAATTGTGAAAGTTGCATCACGATCTGAGACAATGGAAGAAGGGATTCCATGAAGACGGAATATCCTGGGTCCATGAAAATTTGTGTGACTGAGGAAGAGGTATATGGATGTATGAGAGAAAAAAAAAGACTATATTTGAAGATTCGATCAACCACAACCAATATTATGATCTTCCCTCCAGATTTAGGGAGGCCTTCAATTAAATCCATTGAAATATTTGCCAAATCCTTGTAGGGATGGGAAAGGGTTTGAACAATTTGGGGAGGAGTGTAGTTTCACCCTTGTGGCATTGGAAAGTATCACATTCAACAACCATCTGTTGAATTTCCCATTTCATTCCCTGCCAAAAGAAGTTACGTTGTGCTCACTCATACATTTTGAGGAACCCAGAGTGCCCTGCTGATGGAGAAGCATGGAGTTCATAGCAGACAACCCAGTGTTACAGAGAGAAACTTCCTATGGCTTGGGGTATACCAAAAAAAACTGAATGACACTAGAAATCAATCCATTCCAATATGTAATAGAAATAAAGACATATAACACTAAGCGATATGAAGTGTACCTTATTCCAGATGGTTGATGTAGATCCCTGTTGAGCTTTTCCAATACGCTTGTATTCACAATTCTCTCTCAACAACAACAAACAAGACAAGCATGCTATATATCAAAGAGTTAGGATTGTTCTAGCATATATAAACTATCATGTATAAGAAAAATAACTACATCCATGGATACAATATTCATAGTTATGCACATGTATTGGATAGGAAATGGATATTTCTATTAATAAAAATAGAGATAGGATAGTGACAAACTCTGTCGGCACTTCTTCGAACCAGAGAAACTGAGTCCTCCACCTGGGCCTCCACCACGTAAATCCTCCATCACAATGGAAATATTACAAAGAAAATGCAAGCTTGGGAAGAGCATCATTGTGTTCTCCAAAGTGATAAAGGGATGCAGACTCAAGCATAAACAAGCGAGGCAACAATGAACTATAGTTTCCTTGCTCTCAAAAATTATCCTCCTTCAATGCATCTAAGAGGCTCAATATATAGCCCGGGCAATGGAGGGTCGAGTCCGATCATTCTCAAGGCTTATTGAAGGCCAAGAGTTAATTTATTCGGGACTCTATGAGGAAAACTACAAAAAACATTGTCTTCATGCACATTTCCCGATGTACACAGGTATTGGCTCAAAAGATGCATGTACATGCAGATATTACTTTAAAAGTCGTGTAGACACATAAACATGTGTTTTTTGGGGACTTTCTTGGGACATCAAAGTATAACTTGAGCAAAGGGGGTCCAAGGAGTATGCAGAGGGACATGGAAGGCCAACAAGATGTGATCTACCAAGTGTGGTAAAATCAACTATAACATATTTGTATCTAGGAAAAATGCACCTCCTGTGAACAAGAGTTGTTCCTCTAGTCTAAATGGTTCAGATCTAGAACAAATAGTACATAACAGAATTGGAAAACTTTCCCTAGAATGGGTGGAGATCTCGAATAAGTGTTTTTGATGAAAAAGTGTAGTTGTTTCCTATAATGATAGCTCTTCACTGATGTACATGCATGATCACATGAAACCAACACACAAGATCAAAAAGCACCAGAAAATGTTCCACTATTTTATATTAGTGACTAAGGAATCTAATAATAAAATACATGATGTTAACACAATATACTTTATGGGAAAGGAACCAATTTTTCATTAATAAATGAAGAACAAGTTACAACAAATGCCTTAGTGTCAATAATCTCCTTCACAATTCTAATGTCTTGTCCCTGATAGCTCCAACTTGCTCCTCCTATGCTCACCCTACTGATTTAGGCCAGAATGTCAATGCAACAACATAACTTTTCTATCCCTCAACCATGGATATGAGCCTTCTTTTATAGGCCTTGGGAAGATAGGGATGGTTGAGTAAATGGTGGGTGAGGTGGATAGGAGATCCCAAAAGGATAGATCTCGAGCCCAGGTGGTCCTAAGATGTAGGGATAAGGGAGCCACGAAGCCTTCCTTTGAGAAGATTCATGGAAACCTCTCTTTTTCACTTTTTACCAAGGGAACCGCTTCCAAAGCAGTGATAGGGAAGAACCATGCCTTGTACAAGAGGTAAAGGCGGTCCCACCACCTACTGCAAAAGGATTAAAGGAATCCTGAAGAGGGTAATGCTCATTGACTAAAAGGTAGGAGAGGTGCTGGATTTTGATATGCATGATTGATATCTGGACCAGGATTTTCACTTCAATATTTTGAATTCAGGGAAAATACTTTGTTTGAGTCCTTGTCACACGCTAATGATGAGATTTATGTGTAACAGAATGCCCCCCAAAGAATGAGGCTAGAGGGATATGATAGGAGAGATATTTGAAAGAGCAAGTTATCACTTTGAGGCAAGAATCAGCTTGATTGGAGATCAACAACTAGGCATCTACAATAAATCAATACTTTTGACTCAAGAACAAATGTGTCCTCATCATGGCTACAGACCAATACAAGGTAGATCCATGAGAGAGATTAACAACCATGGCTACTAGAATACAACATAGATCCATGTGATAGAGGACTCAAACTTGGGACATAGCTACTAGAAATACACCCTAGATCTATGTCAAATGAACACAAATTTGAGCACAGCCACGACCATACAAATGTGGATCCATGTTGGGACTTCATACAATATACTTCCATCGCAACCTGGGGAGAAAGCTATGAGTGCTTTTAACAAATACCTAGGGTCTTCATCTCATCTTTCACAAAGTACAATTCTATCCATGTGATTACACTGATATGAAGTCGAACACGGTAGAAACCACTTGATTACCAGCCAATGATGTGAACCGCTAACAAGTTCTAGGGAGATCACCATTAATGTCAATGATTCCAAAGGTACCGTAGTACAATATACTAAGTGTTAATAGATGATTTGATGTCGAACACTCAGTCGAGTCTATCGATCAAAGGTCAATGATGTGAACCTATGTCAAGAGAGAGACAATCTGTCATTAAGGCATATAGATATCAAGGTACTAAACTTGTTTCTAAGACTAATTCTTGGATGATGAGTTGATGTCGACATGAATAGTCTCGTCGAAGGAGGACCATGATGAATCCCACATCGATGACACGAAACTCGGAACAAAGTTCTGGAATGTTGTAGATGATGTAACCATAAGATTAACTCAAAAGGTACTGACACAAAAACTGTTTTTATTGGAGAGGTAAACTTTCAACTTCCCTTTGAACATCGGGCGGCATGACTGTTATCAACCCAATTGGCACTTCTCTGTCTGAGTGCCGACATTCCTTATGTTGGTACACAAAAGGACATATTAGGATTGAAGTTTTCCAAAACACTATAGATGGGCATGACTTGGGATGCATTTACCTTTAAACTAGCTTGCTACATAATTTTTCTAAGTATTGAGTATCATACTCAACTATCTCCATTGCAACTTGCGTACTATACATGATTATCTGCATTGCAAACCACGTACATCAGCATACACGGATTTCCTTTGAGCAACTCGCGTGTCATATGCGGGTTGCCTATATTAATAGTCGCATACACCTCAGTTCGACCTTAAAAAATATAAAACATGATTAATGGAGATTAGTTGGGCCCTAATCATTAACTATCCCAACTATTTCAACCAACCCAACCTTCGAAATCACTATATTTCCCAAAGTATAAATAGAGGCCTTAGGGAGGGCATTAATCAATCAAGATTGGAGAGAAAAGTTATGCTGGTGGTATATATTTAGAATTCTTGGAGCAGCAGAACTCAAAGTCCTTTGGTTGCAGAGGAGTCCTTGTCTCAAAAGCTGGGTTGTATTCTTATCTCATTCACTGATTGTTAATAAAGAGAATTCTTCTTCCAACATTGTGTTGAGTCTCTTTCATGTATCGTGGTTAATGAATATATTTGATTATGTATTTGATATATTGTTTATCTAACCTCTTATATATACATGCATGATATATTACTTGGAGAATTTTCTCTTTATAGGTGAAAGAGGTGCATCCCTGGAAGCTTTGGAGAGAAGAGGAGCGGGAGAAGATCAAGCTTGGATCAACTGTTGATAATCGAGTAAGTCAAGACTTTCTTCCTATTCCCTTTCTATTCTCTCGTAAAGCTAATTGTATGCAAGGTTAGTAGTAAGTTGGTAACCCCAAACCCTAGGTTACAAGGGTGGTTAATCCTGAACAACAGAACTGGCGACTCCACTGGGAAGTCCAGCCTACTGTGGGTTAGTCCTATAGATACTTGCCTAGTATTTGCTCTGATTCCGTGTATGGTTTTATATCTTGGTTTTGATTTGCACTAGTGTTTTAGAGACCTTCATTATTTTTTCCTTTTTGAAAACAATCTTCCCTACACGCGGGTTGCTGTGCTACATAGTCACGTATAGCAACTTGTATACGTGGGTTGCTATATTTAGACAGTCGTATACATCTCTTAGCAGCATATTTTTAGGTAGGGTTGCTTTTCCATATCTTATTTGGATTTTTCTCTGCTTTGGGGTCTTCTAGTGCTGGCATTTTACTGTAGGTTTGAAAGCCCTGTGCACCATACTTTGTGCTTTTCAGTAAGCCCTTGAGTTTTTTGTTGTTTGAGTCTTCTTTATTTTAGAAATTTGAGGTGGATTATCTTGTTTGGGTGATAGGTTCAGTGCTTTGTATCTGAATCAGTGATCAGGATTTTAGATACCTTATACCCTATACTATTTCCAAGTAGTTTCAGTTTGTCACTTACCTTTTAATGATTTTAGTGGATTTCATTCATTGTTTCTTCCTGAGCTAGGTGTTTGCCAAGTCTCTTCCTTAGGCAGCTGATTTTGGTTCTTACAAGTCTGCTATACTTCATTTTGCTTGCTTTATGGTTTGATTATTCAAGCATACTCAAGACTTTTTGCATTTAGGTGCATAGTAATTTTTGAAGAGTTTGAAAAGTGAAAAAAAAAGCATTGGAAACATTTGCATTTGAATTGCATATGGTAGTTTTATTTTCAGTTTTTGAATAAAATCTCAAAAATTACAAAAAATAAGTCTTAACTTTCTCTTACTTAGTTGTAATTTCATTAGTTCATATCTACAAAAAGAAAAAGAAGCTTGCTTTAAGTAGTTATAATTTTCTTTGGAATTCATTTTATACACCTTTTTACTTTTCTTATCGAGTTCATAATATCATATTCATTCACACCACTTACCCTCTGACTAAGAACAACCCTTAAAATGAATGCTATAATTTAAAATTTATTAGTAAGTTTCGTTTTATAGGGTCATACACCTACTAGCTTAGGCTAGACTTGTGGGATAGGAAGTGTAAACTCCCCACAAGTATTTAAATTCAGACGTAGTTGGCCAATCGATAGGTAAATCCTTCTCTATGTTGACAGTATCTGGGAAGCTCCTCTCAAATGGGAGTTAAGCATAAGGCCACATGGAGGCTTGGAATGAGGAGATAACCCTTCGGTTCCTTGTCAAAACATAGACCAATTTTTTTACACATCTGGGGATTCTTTCCTAGACATGGTTTCAAGCTTTGCTACCCTTCCCATGCGTACGAATCAGGCTTGCGACTGTCACCCCCAGACTATTGATATAGTTAATGTAGCCTCTAGTCTCTTGGACATATAGGGTTTATACACAGGTAAATCGAAAGGCTATTTCTGGTTCACCTTGGACAGGATTGGAAGGTAACTCTTGTTGAAAGTGTAGGAGGACGGTGGGTGATTCCTCTACTTGTGCCTAAGAACCTATTTAAGGACACCAAGAAAATGTCTCTCAACTTTCTTTAGGAAAGCATATCTTATACACCTTGTGACTGTTGAGACTTTAGAAAATTTTGTAGTGATTGCTCTATGGTTTGTCTGTGTTTTTAGCCGACCTTAGGGTGTGAAGAGTAAAATTTACAATCGTGGAGGACCAATCTGTCAAAAGGTCATGAAGGTTGCAAAACCTTCCTCTTCTTATCACATTGGAACCTCCACCTTCCCCTCAAAGGTGAAGATTCCACATAGACGATTCTTTCGAACTGATAGGAGTTAGTGAAGTTGCAAGTGAACCAGAACTTAGGGCAAACCGTTTTAATTTAAACATAGTTGAGATAGAAGAGTTGTAGGATGACAAGTTTGCAAGGAACTTTAATTCACCTCTAACTGACTTAAACGATCATGTGATCGTTCAGGTTCATCCCTTCAATCCCCCCATGATTGGTGTCCCTTTGGGCAAACTAATGTCTACTACATGAGAAAGTTCTTCTACTTCCACCTCAGCTACTCCGGCTGAAGGGGTGCCACCTCCCTCAGTAGGTGCCCCTAGAGCAAGTATACCTACTACACCGTTAACTCCAGCTAGTCGGGTGGTTCAACCATCGGCTCACACAAGTTTAGCAGGTACTTCTGGTGGTATGGTCAGTGGGATTCCTAGTGTACCTTCAGTTCCTACTTCCTTCGCACACACTACTCAAAGTGGTCCTATAGGATCCTTGGATTTTGTCCAGGGTTTTCCTTGGAATGGGGGGCACATTCCCCCATCCACTCCATATGTAGGCCTAACACCCACATATGTAGGGGTGCAGTTCGAAAACCCTAATCCTTATGGTAAAGGTTTTCAAACTCTGGTTTTAGCTCCTTTAACGAGCTCTCCTTTTTCTCTTTTCAACGGAGGGGTACCTTCTCTTGTGTTCCAAACCCCAGCTTCAACTGGGGCAGCTAGAACCTCATACACTACACCACACATAAACAATCCACTGGCTTATGGATGGAATCCTTTCCAAAGCATCCCAACCACCTTGCAATTGGCAGCAAGGGGAAACCCCACCTTCACATATGGGAATATGGGGGGCAAGTCCCTATAATTCCCAAACTGGTACTTTTAGTGCTCCGGTTATACCCAAGCTCCCTTTCCTGGTATCGTTAAATCTGCCAGATTGATCAAAACTAATAAATGACCCAGTGAGACATAACTCCTCATGGCCACTCGTTCCTACCAAGCTTCCAGGAGCTCATGTCACCACTTTCCATTTGTGGTGCTCTTCTAACTCACTGAACGATGATTCAGTTCAGTTGAGGCCATTCCAAAGAAATCTAACCATTACTGCAGCAAAATGGTCTATTGAACTGCCTTCTGCTACATTTAATAGTTTTTGGGACCTAGCTAATGTATTCCTTAGTCACTTCCAACTTCCTTTCTGATATGTTTTCAGGACAGACTTGTTGTCTACCTTTTGGCAGGACAAGGCCACTCATATTTCGGATCACATCCAAGAGTGGAGAAGACGGAAGAGCCTTATCAAAGCCACTATTCCTCCTGAGTTCTTATTAGAATGGTTCCTTAAATCCCTATTGCCATATATATCTAAGGATGTATCTAATTCAAGAGTGACCAATGAGGAAGAGGCTATCCTCAGGGCCCAGCATCTAGATTTGATATATTCTTAGTCTGGAATTTTATATGAAATCATCCCTGATGCACTGAGGCCAACACAATGTAGAGAAACCTAAGCCTAGACCCCATGCCGATGGTGTGGTTGGTTCTGTAAAATCTCCCACTGTAGAGTCTTTGGCTAAACAAATCCATGAGTTATCTGTCAAACATTCTATGGTGGAGGAAGCAAAGGTTGTCCCATGAGGACTTCACTTAGTGAACCTCTCACATAGCACGTGCAATCATGGGATATTAAAGAATACCCTTAATTTCCAGTGATATTGACCCAAAATATTTTTGTTGAAACCCCCTCCCAATACTTAAAACCTCCTCCCCACCCCTTTTTATACCTCAATCCTTATAAACCACCCTACCCACCCCAACCTTAAACCCCTCATCCCTCCCAATACCTACAATATATTGGTTCAATTTTTGATAATTTTAAAACCCACAATATGAAATAATGTGATAGGATATTGGTCAACAAGTGAAGCCCCCATGGGCTGTCCCCTCACCCCATAATGCAAATGTTTTTGCACAATCCTCTCAAAAGGGCAATCAATAGCCTGGTGGGAAAAAGAAGAAAGGAAAAAATGGTGAGGGAAACCAAAACAAGCAAAAATCCATAAACAATGCTGATGGGGGAAAAGAAAGGAAGAAGGTGAAATTCCCATGTAAGTTATGCCATGAAGATCACCTAACCCATCTATGTCCCCTTATGGAACAAGCTCAAAAGTTATTAAAAGGCCAACAACCGGCTGTCCTGAAGGATCCTTTTCCCTAAGGACAGAATTCTGCTTCAGCTTCAAATGCAGTAGGGGGCACCCCAAATGCTCCTGACCCCAATTATATCAACATGGTTCAATCCCAGACTTTACTTTAGACTAGGAACAAGAACTATGAACCATAGGCCTCAGAGAAGGGTAAGTCAATAGGTGAAAATTCCAACCCTCTCACAATTGAGAAGCTTGTCGAACCTATGCCCAAGATACTGAAAGGTGTCTTCAAGAAAACCTTGCACAATCCCAATGCTAGGGTTGTAGCAAACTACTATGTAGTTGAATATTTAGCCTAGACTCCTTGTGCAATGTCATCTTTAGAGGTGTTACAAAGTTGTCCCACACAACGAGATGCACTCTTAGTAGCCTTAGGAAGTATGGACTCATCGAGCCTCTTGGCGAAGTTTAATTTGTCTGATGTCAAAATTCACTTGCGACATCATGTAGCCTTATCGATAGATGTCATCCATGGCAGAAAAAACATTGGAATGGAAGTTGTCGATTAGGGTGCTTCTACATGTGTCATGTCCCTGTCTTTTTGGAAAGCTCTTGGATCTCCAGAGCTGGTTCCATCGAACACCCTACTTACTGCTTTCGACGGAAGGTCATTTCGTCCTCATGGTATCCTACCAGCTTTCAAAATTAAGTTGGCAGGGAAAGCAATGTCTGTTGAGGTAAAGATGATTGATGCACCTTTGGATTATAACTTGCTCTTGGGGAGAAGTTGGACTTACGCCATGTCAGCTATTGCATCAGCCGTATTTCGGGTAGTAGTGTTTCCACATGAAGGGAAGTTGGTTACTATAGACCAACTCAGTTTTACTCGAGAAGGCTGCATGGAAACTAACGAGTCCACTGTACCATTGGTTGATCAAGTTAAACCTGCTTCAGAGAGCTTAGGGGCTGGAATGTATGCATCATTGGTGGGCACATTTGATATTCCAGCTCCGATTAATTATCTAGGTTCTACTAGTGTAGGGAAGTCTATAGCAATGGTTGTGGATAGAACAGATCCTTGGGTTCTTCCTTCCCACCATGAACCTGAAGTGCCCTTATCGACAGCAGAAGTAGCTTATCAAGCTATCGTTCATACCGCTGTTGATCCCATTCTGGTCCCTCTCACAGTCTCAGAGGAGCCAGAAGAAGCCTATCTTCCTGCTTGGGCAGAGAACTCTTTGCATTCTAAAGATTGCTTAAATATGGTTTTACCTTTATATGAATCCATTCTGGAAGCCATGTGCGGATGAGATAAGATCTGCGAAGATCTTCACCATCGATCCTATTTTATTCCAGAGTTAAGCAGGATCAAGAACCAGGAGTTCCATATGAGACTGGCAGGTGATGTTGATACACTTGTTAATCCCTTACCAAGGGAAGGAATATTTGCTGAGGGAAATATGGCAAACATTTCCACTATGATTCCTATCAACATCTCTGCAAAACCAAACATTGTGGAAAATGTACACATTGGTGCGAACTGCTCTCCGGAGGAGATTGCGATCTATACAGCCTTGTTTAAGGAATTTCACGACATATTTTCCTAGTCATATGAGGAGATGCCAGGCATAGATCCATCAATAGTCGAGCATGAAATCTGAACTTACCCTAATGCTAGACCCGTTCGTCAAAAGTTGAGACCTGTCAATCCGCGTAAAGCGGCAATGGTTAAGGCTAAAGTTGAGAAACTGCTAAAAGTTGGTTTCATTTACCCCATAGCTTTGACAAAATGGGTATCCAACCCTATTCCTGTTGACAAAAAGCAAGGGAATATACGTGTTTGTACTGAATTTCGATATCTAAACAAAGCCTGTCCTAAGGACAATTGCCCCACACCATTTATAGATCAAATTATTGATGCCTATGCGGGAAGTGAAGTCTTTTCGTTTATGGATGGTTTCTCTGGGTATAATCAAATCCAAATTAAACCGAAAGACCAACATAAAACAACTTTTATTTTTCCTTGGGGTACCTTCACATACGATAAAATGCCCTTTGGATTGAAAAATGCAGGGGCAACCTTTCAGCAGGAAATGAATTTTTCCTTTCATGACATTAAAGCCATTGTCGAACCCTACCTTAATGATCTGCCAACACATTCTCGTAAGAGGATCGATCAACCAGATCACTTGTGTTTGATTTTTGAACGATGTAGATACTACAAAATTTGCTTGAATCCCCACAAGTGCATTTTCTGTGTCGAGTCAAGGAGACTGCTCGGATTCATTTCTTCCAACAAAGGCATTTAGGTGGATCCTTTGAAAGTTGAGGCCATCATAAATCTGCCTCCTCGTTCTATCAGGAAACTTCAAACCCTGCAGGGGAAGTCCAACTTCCTTCGATGTTTTATTGTAAATTATGCCAAGATTACTAAAGGTTTCATGCCCCTGTTGAAACAAGACACCCCATTTGTATGGGATGAAATCGCACAAATTGCATTCGAGGCATTAAAGAAAGGTTTGTTGTCGGCACCATTATTGCACCCACTAGATTACTCTCGTGATTTTATATTGTATCTGGCTGCATCTGAGTCGACCATAGGGTAGTGCTAGTCCAGGAGGACAATAAGCTCCAAGAGCATGTCGTCTACTATCTCAGTCATGCTTTAACCAGCCCTGAACTTAGGTATTCCCACGTTGAGAATTTGGCCTTGGCAGCTGTGTATGTTGTTCAAAGGTTGTGTCACTACATCTTACTGAGGACCACGACAGTAGTGGTGGATTTTAATCCTTTCCAATATGTTCTTTCCTGATGGACAGTTGGAGGCAAATTCAATAAATGGATAGTCATTCTTCAAGAGTTTGACTTAGATTTCCAATCCACCAAATCTGCCAAATCCTTAGTTTTTGCTAAGTCATTGCAGATTTTCCAGTAGAGGAAGATGTAGCCATTGAAGAAGACTCATTCCCATATGAGCATATCCTTTTTATGTCCACCTCTGACCCCTAGTACAGAGATATACTTTTCTATCTCCATACTTTGAATTACCCTGTAGCCTTCTCACCGGAAGAACGACGTAAACTACATGTACATGCCAAGAACTACCTCATTATTAGAGATACTTTATATCGTAGGGGGGTAGATTCCATTTTGAGTCGATGTGTTACCCACGAAGAAGAAGAGACTGTCCTAAATGATGCCCATAGTGGAGCATGTGGAGGTCATTTATCTGGGTTAGCAACGGCATAGAAGATCTTACGTGTCGGTTATTTCTGGCCCGTGATCTTTAAAGATTGCGTAGAAGCCATGAAGTGTTGTCATCCTTGTCAGCTTTACACCAAAAAGATGTGGTCACATCCTGCTCCGTTATTTCCCATCATCTCAATGGGCCCCTTCATGAAGTGGGGAATAGATTACGTGATGTGCAACCTAGTCTCGGCTAGGGGGGACAAACATATCATTGTCACTATAGATTATTTCATGAAGTGGGAAGAGGAAATGCCCACCTATAAAGATGATGGGGAAACTACAAATTTTTTTCATTTTCAACCAAATTATCACATGATTCCGTATCCCTAAATATATTCTCAGTGACTATGGCAGTAACTTCCAAAATAGTATGATGACTGAACTTACCACTATGCTAGGGTTTAGACAAGACCATTCATCTTCATTCTATCCTCAAGCAAATGGTTAAGTCGAGGCTGTAAATAAAACCTTGAAGACTATTCTCAAACGTACTATTAATGCAGCCCGTTATAATTAGCACATCATGTTGTATCCTACACTTTGGGAATATTGGACCAATGTGAAAACTGCTACAGGGTTTTGTCCTTTCCAACTCATTCATGGAGTGGAAGCAGTCACCCCAGTCGAATGTAAAATCTCATCCCTAAAGATTGCTATTCATGTGTTACCTAATACGAATGAGCTGGAAGAACGTTTATTACATTTAGAACATCTATATGAGCAGCGTAGAGATGTGCTGATAGCAAACGAGGCTCATAAAAATAGGGTAAAAAACCAATACGATAAAATGGTCAAGCCCTGGATTTTTTCTGAAGGGGAGCTTGTCTTGCTTTGGGATCAAGACAAAGAACCCCTGGGGGCAGGAAAATTATGGTCTATGTGGTTAGGGCCTTATGTCATGTCAAAGGTGTTGAAGAAAGGTGCATATGAATTGACAGATTTCGAAGGAATTAAGCTTCCTGAGCCTAGAAATAGGCTCTACTTGAAAAATTACTATGCTTAGTCTTAGCGCTTTTTCCTGTATTTTTATTGTATGTATTTTATGTACAATAGTTCACCGGTTGTGTTTCTATACCATCTGTTGGTTGTTACAGATGTCTTCCAAGTGGTTCATAGGTTAGTTGCCACACTTGTAACCTAGCTTCAGCCACATGGGCCATTTACTCGCCCTCAGGATAGCTAGTTGCCTATGGAGGGGCTTGCTTAGGTCTTGCTACCAATAATGTGGTCGAATAGAGGGTTGTCATTGCACTTTTATGGGATGCTTTATCACATGGTATCACTCAGCTAGAAGTTCGACTTGACTCTCAACTGGTGGTTTCATAGCTCAATCGAGCTTATCATGTGCAGAACCCTATTTTACTATGTCAGTTTATGCAAGTTAGGTTATTGGAAAGAAATTTTGAGTTTATTACATTCAATCATATTCCAAGAAGTCAAAATTCATTAACTAATGCATATGCTAATTATATCTTGGATTGGCACTTAACACATTTTGCATAAAAATATACAACAGACACATTACAAAACACATGTAAATAAAATTGACAATATATATATATGTGTGTGTGTGTGTGTGTGTGTGTGAATATTTGTCCATATAGATAGGTCTAGTTTCTGATCCTTGGATCTAGTCATAACTGTAAAATATACAAAAAATGGATCAAAGTCCATAAAATGATTCTAGGTCTAAGCTTAACCACCCTAGTCCCCTTGATCATCCTGACCACCCTGCTCTCGGGCTTCTTCAGCCTCCTCGGCTGCAGCAGCCTCAATGACATCAATATATACAAGTACTGCTCTAGCTACTCGCCTCACAAGGCGTATCCAAACAGGTGGTATACCAACCACTAGCTCCTGCATAGAGGCAGGGATATGCTCAATGCATAATGTAGGTACTCTTTGGGTAAGCTTGGACAGCTTTCCCTCAATAACCCTAATCAAACCCTATTCTTTTCCCACCATAGGATGCACATACATGCGTGGCTGCCCAGCAGGGTGGACTGGTCCAATATCTACATTTTAACATTTTAAAGGATTAAAAAATCTTATACATATGTATATATCTTATCATTAAAATTCATAAAAAATTAAAAACTTGAAAACAAAAATACCCGACGCTCCCCATGCTCCTCCAGGAGGGAGGACAAGGTCGATGTCATCTCAGAAATCTAGTCCAACATATGGAAACTGCTCCAGTGCTGGTACCTGTCGCTCCCACCAAAAGTAGAAGTCGTCATTGTATACGCTCTGAACTAATCCACTACCTCCCCAGTGGAGGAATATTTCTCCCCACCTACTCAGTCTAGGCTGATGAGGAGAACGAACTAGTAGTGGTACTGCAGGACTCAAACCGAGCACCCTCTCAAAGAAAAAGGCCACCAATATGCTAGAATAACCAAAAATTTTCCACTGGCCTCTTTTATAGTCAGAGAGATGCTTCCTCATTATCAGGATTACTCCCAAACACCTGTCATATAGAGCTCCCTATAGACAGTTCACTACAAGTCTCATTTGGTTCTGAGTTGCAAGGTGAATTGATGATGACCCTACAACCCTCACTATAGTACTTGCCAACACCTATAATGGCAAGCTGCGAATATGAACAATAGGGATGCAACTACCCCTGTTTTGGGTACCAGGTGCGCAGTATATATCTATGTAGTTCTGTACAGTTAGAAGGTCACCGCCTCTGTCAGTAACTTCCAAGTTAACGAGAGCTCCTCGTCATGACAAACCGGAGATAAAGTAGACATCTCCTGAGGTAACCTCTAGAAACTCACCTTGTAGGTCAAACATACCAAGATTATGATCCCAATAGTTTATCAAAAACTCTAGTAGGCGGACATTTGATCGCATAGGTGAGGTACCGAAGAATTTTAATAACCCACTTTGCCGCAAAGCATTTACCGTGGGGGCATCTTGTAGAGCTTCTTAGTCCATGTCTTCATGCTCCCTCTCCCTCCACTCAAGCACCATATTTCAATATGATAACAAGCCATTTATCAACCATTAAATTCATATAAAAAATTTATTTTTTTGGCCCTACATAGCTTTTTCCTACCTTGTGCAGTGTACGCAATTGTCCTTTGGACAAGTCGCGTATTGTACGTGACTTGCCTTCGGGAAACCTGTGTATAGAATGTGTGTACGTGACTGTTGATATATCATACCCGTGTACACAACATGCCTGTTTTGAGGACATTCAAAACCATGAAAATTTAGCCAAAAATTGAAATTTGCTTGGATCAAATGAAAGAGCATGGAGTGTATTTTTACTTGGCACTTGCAGTTTCCAGAATTGTCCACCGAGTTGTCCACAACGAGCAATCAAAGGTAGAGATATAACTTGTCTATTTTGGGTAAAAAATCAAATGGTGAGTTTTGATTTCTATTTTGAACTATTTATAGAAATATTATTTTAAAAGTGGGTTTTTTCCTATAGTTCATATTTTTTATATAAAAATCAAGCTAATACCATATCTTTTTCTTCAATGTGATAGGTTTAATATCGTTTAAAGTTGTTTTTTCACTCATATAGGATGGTTTTTGGTCATTCACATGCATTTTGGATTCATACCTAATCCATCTTAATCCTAGAATTACCACTTTGACCACGAACTATGGTATTTTAACCATTAGTACCTCGCTTATGCCATTGTTCTTCCGTGGATAGGACTTTCCTCACATGAGTATCCTCATTTATAACCCACTTATTTGTCTTTTGATACTCATGCTGCAGTTGTCATAGGTTCAGGGGAGTCGTCTTAGCTATTTTTCACGCCAAATTGAGCCTCATTTTGGTCTCTTTTTACAAGCTATCTTTTTATAAGACTCCCCACCCTTTTGGAGTTTCTTTAGGCCTAGGTCTAACTCCTCAAAATAGACTTAACTTCCAAGTAAACTTGTCCATTCAAGCTCGTTAAGAATATGTGAATGTGCATCCACATTGGTGGTAGGTTATCTCTTTCTCGGACCATGTGGAATAATACGAGAAAGGATCACTCTCTTTTTTGTGGAATTGAGAAGAGTATTCTCAGGTATAGGGTTATCACTTTTCCGGACCTGAGGGACTAAATTTACAGAAAAGGAACACCCAGTATGAGCTCAATTTTCTCTTTTTCGTGCTCTGTACCTAAACATGAAAAATATTCCAAGTGTACTTCATGTCTTTGTCATGCTCGTTAAACACCAAGAACAAAACATTGAGTTTATTGTTGTAAGCCCCATTTCTTGTACTTAAATGGATCTTTTTGAGTGATCTTTCTTTCCTTCACACTCGTAAAACTCAAGATCTATGCTGCTCTCGAAGGAGCATTGGGTAGGTTGTAATTTAACGTTTTTCAGACCTCCCTGACTAAGTACAAAAAAGGTTCACCTTTTCTTCTACGGAAGTTAAGAGAGTTCTTCTGTGGTATGTTTTATACTTTTTCAGCCTCAAGAAACTAAATTGGATGAAAAAGGACCCCCCTAGAGTATTCTTAGGAGTTTTCAAACTCTTAAAACATGAAAACACCAAGTGAGCATGTATTAGTTCGGGCTCATAAAATCCACAAATCAGTGACACTATCAAGCATTATTCCCTCTTCTCTTCAAGCTTATCAAAAAATGAAGAGAGACTTGAGTTGAATTTCATGGGCTCGTTAAAATTTAACAGGAAAGATAAGGAAGAAGTTTTCTTTTGGTTCTCAGTCAGTGGCAACATGTCTTCCTTGAACATAGCACTCTCTATTTTTTTCGATACTCATGTCTTAGTGTTCACTTTCAGTTCAACTATCACTTCGAGTTTCTTACTCCTCCTCTTGTCAGTTATACCTGGGGAATCTGATCATGTCTCCTACATGACAGATAAGTCTAGTTGTATTATCTGCAAAGTTAAAAGCTTCCTTGGGTCATCTCTGTGTTGTGCTCACTGTTCAGGGATTTAGCCCTACATCTGATCTGTATCCTGATTCCATCATTTTTCTATCTGTTATTACTTCTGTATCTCTTCCTTTACCCAATTCCTAGTCACTCTTATGATCCGTTGGAGGATCTATTGCCTTCCTCATCACAGTATGGTTTCTCATCAACACTTCTTGACGATGAAGACCTAGAATTTTTTATGATCATACCGTAGGATTCACTTTCATTATTGGTGAATTCCTTTTCTTCAGTTGTTGATTATCACCTATTGGTTGACAATCTGTTGAATCCTATCCATGTTCAACTTCAATAACATCTATTCACATGGCCTAGATTGTACTAGTTCTTTTGGTTTTTGACGAAGACCTTAGGTTCATATCTATGACTTAAGTTTCGCAAGATTATGTTGTGATCACTTACACAGCTTCCAAATCTTTGAAGACTCATATTATTGTATATTGTGGCATCAATCCACCTTTGTAATATAGGTGGTCTTGAACCCATATCATATGATGTACTCAAATATTGTCAAGGAGCTAGTGTTCCAGTATATTGAACATGGCATCCTCAAATATGACTTTGTATATGACATTACTATGTATTTGTTTCAGGTACTTCCTCTTCTCCATTGGACTTCTGAGTTCTCCAAGATAATGATTATAATTTATTTCGGCCATCATTTCCCTCTGACCTCACACATTAAGGGGAATCTGTTATCAACCCAAATGGCACTTCTCTGTCCGAGTGCCGACATTCCTTATGTTGGTACACAAAAGGACATATAAGGATTGAAATTTTCCAAAACACTATAGATTGGCATGAATTGGGATGCATTTACCTTTAAAATAGCTTGCTACATAATTTTTCTAAGTATTGATTTGCGTACGCGACTATCTCCATTGCAACTCACGTACTGTACGCTACTATCTGCATTGCAACCCGCGTACATCAGTGTACGCGGGTTTCCTTTGAGCAACTCACGTGTCATACGTGGGTTGCCTATATTAATAGTCGCGTACACCTCAATTCGACCTTTAAAAATATAAAACACAATTAATGGATATTAGTTGGGCCATAATCATTAACTATCCCAATTGTTTCAACCACCCCAAACTTTGAAATCACTCTATTTCCCAAAGTATAAATAGAGGCCTTGGGGAGGGCATTAATCAATCAAGATTGGAGAGAAAAGTTATGCTGGTGGTGTTATAACTAGACCTTGTTCTTAGTTTATCTGTTCTTTTTGTCCTAATTTTCAATCGTTGGTTTAAAATGATTTTACATTTTATGTTGATTTTAAGAATTTTGGACAATCAATAATTTTGGTTGGATTTAATGTTTTTAATGGTTGAATTATTTCATTATTTTAGTTTTAAGGTTTGTATTTTGGGCTTATTAGTTAATATGTACATCTTTAAGCTTTCAAAAACTTATAATAAAAGTTTATTCCAAGTTTTTATTTATAATCTAACTCTAATTTTTGAGTCATTTGTCAAATATTTTCATGAGGAGATTCCTGTAGTAGCTTTGTTTTTCCTGTTTTTGTCATTGTCATTGGGAGAAGATTATGAGGAGATGGAAATAAATTCAGGAAAACCAAAAGATGTTTTTTTCCACAATATAATAATTCAGAAAAACCTCTCTCTCAGTTTTGCAATAACTATTATCATTTGAGATATTTGAATTCATCTTTGTGGCCTATTTTCAGGGTTTGAATTATTTAAAAATTTACTGTTTTAGTCACAAATTTTCAGCACGTATTCCGATCAATTGAAGAGGAATTTTTAAAAACTAAGAGACATTTTTGTTCATAACATACTCATTAAAAAAAACCTCTCTCAGGTTTTGCACAGGTGTTCCGAATCGAGAGATATGAAGGCGTCTTTGAGACCCAAATTTTCAGAAATTCGCCAAATTTCCCCAAATCCGATTTGCTATTTTTGGGTTAATTGTCTTTAAAGATTTTGAGTTATCATGTAACTAATTGATGTAACTGTTTCAAATTTCGACCTAGAAGGTAGTTATGCAGGAACTAATTTACTTTTGTAATGATAAAAGGAAGACAAACATACAGTTTTGGGGGGGGGTATTTTTCACTCAAGGAGAGGCTTTTGGAGTTTTGATTTCTCAAGCTAGCATTTATAACTCTTATGTAAGTGGATGACTGTTATTGATTATATATAAACTGATAAGCTCTTTTATCTGTCATGCTTTTTCATTTCTGATCTGGTTGATTGCTTAGTCAACAATTTCATTTCTTGTTTAAAGGTTTGTTCATGTAAATGCTTGTAGCCTGTGGGTGGAATTAGTATTTCATGTGTAATGTTTATGGCTTATTGGGATGTGTTTGATCCCTAGTTTATCCAACTTGCATGATTCAGTTCTGTATTAGCTTGTGGATTTTTATTTCCTCCTTGCTGATGAAGTTTTTAAAACCAAAACCATAAAACCTATTTTATTTAATTTTACTTTTGAGATTGTGTTGGCTTGTTCTTCTAGTAGTCTAAGAACAATTTCTGGCACTAACATCTTTGGCGCCGCTACCAGGGATGAAGCTGAAGTATATCTTCCCTGGGATATCATTATTCATCTGATTTTGAGAGGTGAGCAAAGTCAGAAAATCTTTTAGACTACAATTTTTCACCAGCGACTCCACGATTAAAGATTCCACTGCAAGGAGAATTTTGTTGACAGAAAAATGAAGAATCCAAATGGAAAGACTGGGTATCATCTTGTCACTTTCCTCCATGAGGTTTTGTTCATATTCATCAGTTCTTTCCTGTCTTTCCCATTGCATGTCAAAAGAATTATTTTTTGTTTTGTCTATTCCGATGATCATAAACCTTCAAGTACATATCCCTCTTTGGAAGAAGAAAATCTGCATTATTCTTGTTTTATTGATATTGATCCTATTCCTTCATTTGAAATACATGTGCAGCATGATATACATATACCCATATCTCTTGAAGCTAATTATTCTGGTAATCTAGTAGAGAATAAAGCTAATCTATTACCTTCTACCATCACTGCTAAAACTTGCGAACAACTTGTTGAACCTCATTTTCAACTCATAGATTTTCAGTGTAGACTTAGACAGAAGACGTTTAAACCTCTCAGGCTGCCATCTCTCTTACATCCTTACCCTTCCTACTTTGTTGACTATCTTCCCCATTTTATTGGAAAAGACCATACTACAGCAGAGAAGCATTTAGAATCTTTTCATAATTTCATTGATAATTTTGAAATCATGCATGAGGATGTTGTCATGAGGTTATTTTTGAAATCCTTTGCTGAAGATGCTGGGTTTTGGTTTCGAAATTTAAAAGCTGATTCAATTGGATCGTGGGAAGAGTTACATGATGTCTTTTTGAAGTATTGGGGCAAGAATAAATCTTATGATCAATTTCTTTCCAAAATTTATAGTTTGAAAAGAGAGATTGATGAGCCAATTACTAAATTTAATTGGAGGTTTCAAAGTTTTTATATCAGTATGCCTCCGGAGATCAGACCTTTAGAAAAACTTGCTATGGTATATTATGTTATGTCTCAACATTCAGATCTTGTCTTTTTCCTGTTAGAAAGGAAATCATCATCTTTAAGACAATTGTTTGAGGATGCAAAATGAATGGAGGAGAACATCCGAGCTTGAAAAATACTTCGAGATTGGGCTCATGTTGAAGATATACAAGCTTATGAACAAGAAGAAAAATGTAGGTATCATTCAGATTTAAGACATTTTTCTTCATCATTTTCATATTTTCATATGAACAAGGATATACATGACACTTGTGTTGATTCTTCATATCAGTTTGATGACATTTTCGATGATAATATACTTTCAGTGGATTATAGTAGAAATTTCTTAGTTCCTGCTATGAGATTATCATGTTATGAAGAAGAAGTTGTTGCTCTTCAATCTCTTACTATTGATATAAGAAATAAATTGTCATTCTTGACTTATGGTCACTTTCAGAATTTTATTTGTTCAAGTTTTGATCAAGGGTTTTATTTAAAAGTCAAGAAGCAGTTTGAAAAGCCCTTGGTTTCCATTGTTGATCCAAAGTTTAAGAAGAACAACAATGGAGAGGAAGAGAATGATTCACTTTATGATGAATATAATGAAGACATTGAAGTTTTAAATAAGAAATTTCATGATCTCGTAGCTTCTTGGACGGAGTTGTATTTTTCAAAGGTTTTTAATGCTCTAGCTTTTGACATACTTCCTATTTCGAGTAATAAGTATCAGCTGCCTACAGACTCTTTATTGCATTTATCACATCTTTTGTGGGTTTTCTCAAACAATAGCATGCATGGAATTATGATTCTCAGTCAAATGGTTTCTTGGATTCACTGGAAGTATGATTACACTTGATTGGGTTGTTTTCTCCGATTAGAAGTAGGGGTAAATAGTAGAATAAGCTCGCTATACGAGCATGTAGATTATTTTTAGTATGCTGGTTTGTAGCAGTATTTTGTCATTTCAGAGGTATGTGTTCAAAGTTTGAGAAAGTTGTAGAGATTTGGTAAATGACTCCATCACCCAATGCATAAGGCACAAGGTCTACAGGTTCTTGAAGCCTCACAAGGAGGACTTCATCCCGCAACAAGAGACAAATGTTATAACTAGATCTTGTTCTTAGTTTATCTATTATTTTTGTCCTAATTTTCAACCGTTGGTTTAAAATGATTTTACATTTTATGTTGATTTTAAGAATTTTGGACAATCAATAATTTTGGTTGGATTTAATGTTTTTAATGGTTGAATTATTTCATTATTTTAGTTTTAAGGTTTGTATTTTGAGCTTATTAGTTAATATGTACATCTTTAAGCTTTCAAAAACTTATAATAAAAGTTTATTCCAAGTTTTGATTTATAATCTAACTCTAATTTTTTAGTCCTTTGTCAAACATGAGGAGATTCCTGTAGCAGCTTTGTTTTTCCTGTTTTTGTCATTGTCATTGGGAGTAGATTACGAGTAGATGGAATGAATTCAGGAAAACCAAAAGAAATTTTTGTCCAAAACAGACTCATTTAGAAAAACCTCTCTCAGTTTTGCAACAACTATTATCATTTGAGAGATTCGAATTCATCTTTGTGGCCTATTTTCAGGGTTTGAATTATTTAATAATCTTTTGTTTTAGTCACAAATTTGCTGCACATATTTTGATCAATTGAAGAGGAATTTTGAAAAACTAAGAGAGTTGTTTGTTCATAACATACTCATTGTTATCCGTCGATTGCACACCGGCAGCAGAAATCTTTCGAAAGCTGTCTCCTCACTTGAGAAAGTGGTAGAGGTGTGACCTTGGGGGCAAGCACAGAGCTAGGTACTGTCACCTACTCCTAGCTCCTCCATTTAGGCTAACTCCTAATGAAGCCAAGGGGGGTCGTCCCTAATAAAGAGTTTTCTATGGATCAATGTTTAAGTTAATTTTTAGATGTTTCAGATGCAGATGGGTGTTGTTTAGGAGTTATTGTGATTTAAGATGATTAATGTGATGAATTTAACACAAGACAAAGCAATCCATGTTGCTATCACCAGAATTGAAATATAGACAAATATTTGAGAGCTTCACGAAATAGATAAAGCATTCAAAGATATGATTTATAATCAAACATTCAATGGAAAAATGGCCCAGATTATCAACAATGCTAAAAGATGGGACCAGTGCCTATGGAGTCAACTTATCAGAGATGCTTTGAGTGTAAACATGTGAATCCCAAAAAGATGCCAGTGAATGTTAGGTTTTGCAAGTGCTCTTGGTAAGTTTTAAGAGTTTTTTGTTTGTGATCTTCACTTATGGTGGCTAGATGTCCTAACCGGTAATACCTTCAGTGGCTCCATTCGAAGACATGATGGACCTGTCTGGGGTCAAAGATAAGTGTTCAATAACTTAACTACCAGTGCCCAGATTAGGTAGCCCGGTGCCCACACTTGGAATTTGCCCACATGCCTCGGTATTTATCGAACAACACCGGTGCATTGGTTATGGGGAAAAGTTTTTGTTAAGTTCCTCTTGTGGGGTTTAAAGATCCAACGCCATTTCTGGGTATTCCGATCGAAGATCGGTTAGAGAATACTTCGGCAAAGGGGGAAGGGGGTTAATTAATTAAAGGATGTGAGTTGCAAATTTTATTAAGTTAATTAATTAAAACTCTCCGACAGAGAGCGCTCTTGACCTCGTCTTATGACAGTGGTTCAAGAGACTTAGTTAATCTATATGCTTGATGTAAGGATATGTAGTGGGAATGCTCTCCGATAGAGAGTGCTCTTGACTTGGATTACAGCAAGTTCAAGAGACTTTCAAGATTAATTTATTAACTTATTAAACAATGAAAACACAACTCTATGATAGAGAGCACTCTTGATCTACCTTATGGTGTGATTCAAGAGATTTGCACAGTTGATTTACTTAGAATGATAGACAATTTAAAATAGAGTAATCAACTTAATTAATGATCTAGAAGTGATGAATCAACAATTAGTGATCTAAGCATGAGATATAATCAATGATGAAAACAAGCACTAATCTAAGCATACACACAACACAATCCTCCTTAAATGGGGGAGGATGAGAGTGGGGACTTAAAAACCCCACTCAAACACAATATTTTTTATTAAACTTTATACAAAGTGCCTTAAGGATTTTAATCCTTGAAAGGTATTTTCAAATGAAAGCAAAATCACTCTACTTAATACTAGGACTTGTGTAGAAAAGGATAGTACTTTTACTTTTACTTTTAACTTTTCTCAAAACTTTTCAAAAAAAAAAAAAGGGAAGAAGAAGTTTGAAAGAGAGAGAAAGAGCAAAGCGAAAAGAGGGCTAAAACAAAGGAATATGAGGGAAAGAAGGCAAGAAAACGAAAGGAGGATGAAAACCAAAGAAGGGGAAAAAAGGGGCAGCCAACTATGAAGCTAAAGGAAGACAAAAATTTAAGAAAATGGGACAGCGAAAGAGAAAACAAATGGCTGTCATAAAAAATGAAAAACAGGACAGTGAACAAAAAGGCCACAAACAAGGTTGAAGAGGGCCCAAAAACTAGGGAAAAAAAGGGGCAAAAAGGAAGGAAAGCTAGGGCATGCTAGGGATGTCCAAAATGGAGAAAATGGGGTTGTAAAACAATAAAAAAAAATGGAAACGAACAGTCAAAAGAGGGCTGTCCACAACGAGGAAAAATAGAGCTGTCCAAAGCATGAAAAAAGGGGTGAAAACTAGGTAAAACGAGGGTTGTCCAAAGAGAAGAAAGAGGGCTGCAAAGCTGAGTGAAAAGAGGGCAGCGATGAAGGAATGATAAGAGGTGAGCCAAGCAAGGCAAAGAAAGGGAAGCCAAAGGATGGAAAGAAGTAAACTAGGGCTTCCTAAGTAACTGGTAACCAAAAGAATTTGAAATTACGGATGGAACCCAAGAGAGAAAGCTAGACTCCCAGCTTTCTTTTTGTATTTTGGAGAAGAAGATCTTTGTAGGTCCTGCAATGAAAGTGTTAGATTAAAAAGGTTGCTTGAAGCCTGGGATAGAAGCAGCTGAGCTCACACCCTTCTTCAACCTGTGAAGCCTGAAAACACACTACAACTCAACACAAAACGTGAGATCAAAATACATGCTAGTATGCTAAGAAAATTGAATCATGATCAACATTACGTATATACTGATTACTCATGTCCATCAAAATATTAATCTACTTCGCATAAACAATCAAGTTGAACTACAAATGATTGTTCTACTGTGCCAACAATGGCCCTCTTGAGCTAACAAATAAACAATTTAATCCCACATAAGCATTAAAGAAAATAGGGGTTAGAGACAATATCACCTCAACCAATTGCAAAAAACTACCACATCCAAGAGCTCATGGACCTCCAAAGTCTGATCTTTATTAACAAATTAAAGCAAATGCTTGATACAATTTCTCAGAATAACTCTGCTACAAAATTCCATGCAAATAGAGCTGAAAGAGCCTCTTTTTAACAAATGAGAGAGTGCTAAAACCAAAAAACCAAAAAACCAACCCTAACCAGCTTAGCCACCTAACAAAGAGCCCAAACCTAAACTGGAGAACCAGGAGTGAGGGGAGGCCTCCACCCAGGCAAGGCGCCCCCACTCCAAACCTGTGGACTAAAAACAAGCCATGGATGAGGCCACATGTGTGAGTCTGGATGTAGGTAAGCTCATCCTTTAGGTCTGGCAAGAGCCTGAGCTAGGTTTGGGAAGCCCAATGATGGTGTAAGCTTCAATCTTTACCTCGATCAAATCACCAGACCAATGAGAGCTCTCCATCTCATCTTTAGCTGGAGATGACATGTCTGATAATTGATAATAAATTAATTACTCTCTTAATGATGACTGAAGCTGAGTTATGATAACTCCAATCATCATAAGTGTTCCATGAGATGTCATTTAGCCTTTTATTTTATTAAATTTGGATTAATTTGGAGAGTTTTAGTTTTCTCCAAAATAATCATTTTTTTTAATAAAAATCATTTTTTAATAAAAATCATTTTTTAATAAAAATCATTTTTTTACTCAAAACTGATGTTTTTGAGTAAAAAGGCATTATGTGTCCGGTTGCTGATCTAAAAGTTGGTTCTGATTGGCTAGCTGATCAAGAATGATTTTTGGCTTAAGGTTAGAGCCTTCAATCACTGAATTCTGAGTCCGGATCACGAATGGGTTTTTTCCATTTAATTTATGGAAAAATTAACCCAAAAAACTTAGAAAAAGTAATTAAAAATTAAAAAATAATTTTTCACTGTTCGAAAAAAAAAATTTCGAAATTTTTTTTATGTGTCCAGATGAATTAGGACATGATCATGATCTATCTAAATAATGTCTAGTAGGATTATAACACTCAATTGGTCTCTAATAACCCCCCAAGGCCCAGAATTCAATATCAGGCATTCCAGCTTTGGAGGAAGCGGGAGAAAACCTCGTCAATTATACTCGGCTGAAGGCAAAGCATAATTGTCAGGGGAAAAAAACTCCCTGGAATACCCTGTTTGAGATTCTACATCTCAGGAGACCGATCCACTCAAAAATATCCTACTAGTACATTTTATTACAAACCCCGCGGGGCCATGGTCAAAATTATTCAAATAAAAAAGTGACTAGCCAATATTGGCTAGACAAGCAGACGGATCAACTGATACACTGGAATCAGACTTTGAACAAGTTTGTCAACTGCCGGCTCCTCAGGTAACCCAACTTATGGTACAAAAAGTTGGATAACACTCATTAAAACAAACCTCTCTCAGTTTTTGCACAGGTGTCCTAGATCGCGAGATATGAAGGCGTCTTTGAGACCCAAATTTTCATAAATTCGCCAAATTTCTCCAAATCTGATTTGCTATTTTTGGGTTAAGTGTCTTTAAATATTTTGAGTTATCATGTAACTAATTGATGTAATTGTTTCAAATTTCAACCTAGAAGGTAGTTATGGAACTACTTTACTTTTTTAATGATAAAAGGAAGACAAACATACGGTTTTGGGGGGGGATTTTTCACTCAAGGAGAGGATTTTGGAGCTTTGATTTCTCAAGCTAGCACTTATAACTCTTATGTAAGTGGATGACTGTTATTGATTATATATAAATTGATAAGCCCTTTTACCTATCATGCTTTTTCATCTCTGATCTAGTTGATTGCTCAGTCTACAATTTCATTTCTTGTTTAAAGGTTTATTCATGTAAATGCTTGTAGCCTATGGGTGGAATTAGTATTTCATGTGTAATGTTTATGGCTTATTGGGATGTGCTTGATCCCTAGTTTATCCAACTTGCATGATTTATTTCTATATTAGCTTGTGGATGTTTATTTCCTCCTTGCTGATGAAGTTTTTAAAACCAAAACCCTAAAACCTATTTTATTTAATTTTACTTTTGAGATTGGGTTGGCTTGTTCTTCTAGTATTCTAAGAACAATTTCTGGCACTAACGGGTGGTATATCTTCATAAGTTTTGGAGTAGTAGAAATCAGATTCCTTTGGTTGCAGAGGAGTCCTTGTCTCAAAAGCTGGGTTGTATTCTTATCTCATTCACTGATTGTTAATAAAGAGAATTCTTCTTCCAACATTGTGTTGAGTCTCTTTAATGTATCGTGGTTAATGAATATATTTGATTATGTATTTGATATATTGTTTATCTAAAATCTTATATATACATGCATGAGATATTACTTGGAGAATTTTCTCTTTACAAGTGAAAGAGGTGCATCCCTGGAATCTTTGGAGAGAAGAGGAGCGGGAGAAGATCAAGCTTGGATCAAATGTCAATAATCGGGTAAGTCAAGACTTTTATGAACTTGAGAAAGGAGGGGTTGGTTCCCAAAGGAGGGTCTCTCAATGTTTAGTTTAATGAGTCCAATGAAATTTAACTCGTCATCGTTCACATTTAAAGAGTCTGAACAAAGACAAAATAAGACTCCAAAAAATGTCATTTTTCATAAATAGTCCATCCGA
Source organism: Pseudotsuga menziesii (assembly GCA_001517045.1). Lineage (NCBI taxonomy): Eukaryota > Viridiplantae > Streptophyta > Pinopsida > Pinales > Pinaceae > Pseudotsuga > Pseudotsuga menziesii. Next base: position 50,569 of record LPNX011013662.1, on the reverse strand, counting down.
ACCGAAAAAGAGATAAACTATCATCAGAAAGAAGACTCTTCAAATATTTTTATGAGCATGAAGAAGAAAGTACTCGACAATATTTTCATATTTAGGGAGTCTGAAAAGAGTTTAAAGGAGACTCCAATAGGTTTCTTTTACGCGACGGATAGGTTTTACGAGCCTGAAAAGAATCAGAAAAAGACTTGAAACTTTGATGCTTGATTTTGGGAGCATGACCAAAGTGTCAAAACAAACGCTCATGGACCTTTTTCATTTTTAGAATTACAAAAATGTCAAAAACAAACTTCCCCATAGACAAATTGTTTATTTTTCATCCCTGCAAAACTCTAAAAGGCTATTAGTGTTCCCAAAATATTTTTTAAATGACTTTTATAAACTATGGAAAAGGGTATCTTTCGATAAAAATGATTTTTAAAAACATTAAAATAATACAAAAACCCTAAAAATATATTATAAAAGCTGATTAAATAGTAAAAAAAAAGTCATTTTACCATTTACCATACCTTGGAGAGCATTTTGGGAGATTTGTAGTGCAAATTTCAATAGAAGATTATGGAGTCATCCACCATCCATTTTTTGCATTGTTGGGTTTAGGTAAAAGCTTGAACCCTTCCCTTCCTTTTCATGGTTTCCAATTTTTTTATTTTGATGAGTTTTTTAGTTCAATGGGAAAAACTAAAATACCAACGGCGAGCACCGCATTTGTCCTTTACAGGAAAGACAGCACCCAATGAAAACTGCGGTTTTTCAGTTAAACTCAGGTGGTGGCACCGCTCTATCTTAACTGGGAAGAGGCTATGTCGGCCGTGAGCTCCAAAAACTACTTTCCCTAACCATATAAAGTGATTTTGATCATTTTTAATGATGAAATTTGTTTCTAATTAACTCATTGATGTTTTTTGGCAGGTTCATTTGGAAAAAAATGGCAATCTTGAAGGAAAGACAACACGATGATGATGATGCTCGTGCCACAATAAATGCAGGTTGTGTGGTTTCCCTATGAAGTTGTGGCATCTTGAATTTCTTTCGTAACCCTAGTATGGTTTCACATGCCTTCTTACTGGAATATATTCTACGGATGTGGAATCCAAAGCAACAACATTTTGAGCTGGGACCTCATGTCCTGACTATAGAGGTGGAAGACATTTACTTCTTGACAGGTATGTCAAAATGAGGGGATCCAATTTCTTTGACTGGTTCCTGAGGTGGGTACATCAATACACAAGAGTTGATTGATCGCCATTGCTTTCCTGGTACCAAAATGTCAGGTAAAAAGATTCCCATCAAGGCTGTGATGGATCTTCTGTTACAAATAGTTTTATTTACTATGCAGTGGGTGGCAGGGAGCCAAGGGCCCCACCAAGAATCCCGGGTACATATGTTGTATGACCTAGAAACCATGGAAACTACTATATATAACTAGTCTGAGTCATTATTACTTGTTTTCAAGGATCAGCTGACGAAATGTTGACAAGGAGAGTTGAAACAGTTTGGGTATGGGACCATCTTAGTGTGCTTTTTCTTTGAGAGGGTACCCTTTATGAGACCCCAGGTGGTTTTCACAAAGTTGAGAGATAGGGATACTCGTATGTCACAGTGGGTAGATATCCTGTCCCACACAATAGGTGGTAGAGCCAAGGTGAAGTTTGAGGCTGTATTTTTTCGATGGCTGAGTGATTAAATCCTCATCATTGAGGATTATGCATATGCAAGGACTGACATCACAGGAGATCCTGACCTACCACTACCACCTGGCAAACAGTGGGGTCACATCGGTAAGAATCAAAACCTAGGTTGTTGATTATGTTTTTATGTTTTTCATGTTTTATGATTTTTATGTATGATAACAAGACCTGAATTTTTACGTGCAGATGTTGGTGATGCACGACCTGGAGGATATTCTTCAATGGATAGACGAGTGGGAGCTCAATTTGTTCATAGAGGTGATGATGAGCTCATAGATCTCGAGGAGAACCTGGATCGACTGACTCTAAATATCCAGAATGCTACTATTGATGACCTCCCTAGGAGGTTCAGAGACATACCACGGGAGTATCGGGCCGCTACAATCGCTTGTTATGCGGAGTAGCAAGGGCCATTATGTGCTACCACGAGCACCATTAGAGTGGTCTACACAATGTATCCCTGAAAGCTTAGCTAGATTCAGTAATTTTGTATCATTTTGTATTCCTGAAAGCCACAATGATTTAGATGAGGTCTCGTGACCATATTTTTTGTAGAAACACTTTTTACACACACACACACACACACACACACACACACACATATATATACAGACTTGATTCTGGTGTTTACATGTGGTTTCAAATGGATGATTTTATTTACATGAGTTTTACATGTTTTTACTGTTTATTTTACATTATGATTGACCATGTTTATCTTAATGAGTTATGAATGGGCAATATGCCAGTCTAGGATGAAATTTGCCAATGAATCAACAATCATATTATCAGACCTAGGGATATGCCTATAAGTAATGAAATCAAATGACCTTTCTAACAAACGAACCCTCCGAAAGAGGTGAAGAAGTGTAGGGTTTCTGATAGTGTAGACATGATTTAGGTGAAAACCCACTAATTGAGAGTCCATAAACACCACCAACTCATGAATGCCCCGAGATGCAGCCTCGGTGAGTAAACCTATTACTTCCTGATAATTGTCGATGTTGTTGGTAGCCGAACCAATACAGACCGCACCTAAACTAAATAAATCCTAAGCTGGGGAATACATCACCCAAGATGTTGAAGCAAGGTTCAAGGTATGACAACATGCACCATCAGCGAAAATGTAGAAGGCCATCGAATCTACATAACCAAAACATGGTATAAACAGTATGGACATCAACTCAAAACCATATTGAAAATAACAAAACACACTGAAAGACAAATATACATATATACAAGGCACCATACATAAATTTCTTAGGCATAGTACCTTTTTAGATACAACCCATTACGAGCTTTCCTGAAAGGTATCCCATCATAATCTACGAGCTCATAAGCCCCTTTCTCTAAGACCTTACTAACAATAAAGCGACCGTACCACATGGATTCGAACTTTCCCTTCCCTACTTTATCGTGTCTTTGATTGTAAGTCAAGACTAGGTCACCTTCATCAAAGACATGAGGTTGAACATACTTGTCATATTGTGCCTTGACGTGCTTTTTATGTGCCTTGTTAGCCAAGGAAACATCTCTTCTAGTTTTGTCAAGGTTATTCAAGTACAAGAATCTTTCTTCCTCACCGAAAGTGTGTGGAAAAAGTTCTAATGTGAGTTTGAGTGACGAAATTTGACACTCGATAGGAAGGACGAATTCCAGTCCATAGACCAGCTGAAAAGGAATGAAACCAGTTGTCATTTTGGCTAAAGTTCTGTAAGCCCAAAGTGTGGAAAAGAGAGTTAAGGGCTAGTTGTATTTGTGATCTCCAACCATTTTATGAAACATAGTTTTTAAAACTTTGTTAATGGCCTCAACCTGACCATTAGCCTACGGGGAATATGGATTTGATTTTTCATGGAGAAAACCCAGCTTAGCACTCAGCTCAGCCATCATCTAATTCTGGAAATGAGATATGTGGCCAATGACTATAGCTTTCGGGACTCCAAACCTAGCTATCACGTGATTAAATATAAAGAGGGCGACGGTCTTACCATCCTCTACATATGTAGGCATTTCCTCAACACATTTTGTGAAATAATCCATGGCTACGATGATGTAACCATGCCCCCCGGCTGAGGTAGGCTTACAATGCATAAAATCAATACCCCATTTGGAAAAAGGGCCAACTGCAATGACAGGGTGTAAAGGAACAGGGTGGGTGTGATTTTTGGGATAAAAGTGCTGGCAGGGTGGGAATTTCTTAACCGCCTCATGACAATATTTGAAGATCAAGAGCCAGAAATACCCAGCGCACAGAATTTTCTGGGCCGTAGCCATCCCAGAAAGATGACCACCACATGGTTCAGAGTGGTAGTCATTCAAAACGATTTCAAACTCTTCATGTGTAATGCATTGTCGAAGGATGGAATCTATATCACGATGATACAATGTATCATTCAAAATAAGATAGTACTTTGCGTGGTGACGGATACAATGACGATCATCACAGGATATGTTAGGCTGAAATATATGTGTCTAGAGATAGATGATCAAATATCCATACCATGGGTTAGTTGTGCTTATCAAGAACAAGAATCCATCTAGAAATGAATCATTGGGCTCAGCTTCTGTCAAATCACAGGGAAGGTCACACATAAGCTCTGTGAAAACCAAGGATTTCTTTGAAGTGGCCTTGGCGAACTCAAGATCAAATTCCTGAAGGATAACAATCCAACAGGAATATTTGGCCCCTAGTACCTGATGATTCAGAATGTAGTACATAGGGTTTTGATCTGTGAGTTCAGTTGTGGTATGAAGCAGAATGTAATGATGAAATTTATGAACAACAATGACTGTGGCCAAAGCTAACTTCTCCACATGCAAGTAATAGGTTTCAGAGTCAATGAGACTCTTACTCATGTAATATATCACGTGTTCTTGGCCACTGGGATTGTCCTATACCAGAACCATTCCGATGGTAGTAGCGGAGGCAACAACATACAAGAGAAATTCCTTTGAATAATCTGGGGGGTGTATCACGGGTGAATGATTCAAAGCGTGCTTCAGATTATCAAAGGCTCATTGGGCCTGGTCATCCCAGAAGAACGGAGTGTCCTTCTTTAGGAGACGCATATAACTGTGTGTTTTCTCAACGAAGTTGCACACAAAACAATGAATAAATTTTTCCTTCCCTTGCAAACTTTAGAGTTCAGTAAGGTTTGTTGAGGAAAATAAGGCCAAGATAGTAGCAATTTTCAGAGGATCAATCTCGATGCAATCTTTGGAAACCACGAAGCCAAGAATGCATCAAGTCTCTACACAAAAGACACACTTGTGTGGATTCAATCATATGTTATAATGACGACATCTAGAAAAAATGTCTCTAACGTGCCCTAGATGGTCCTCCCGTTGCTGTGAATGAGCGGGGAGGTCGTCAAGGTACGGTTCCACTATGTGCTTGATGTCAGGAAAGGCATAGGACATGGCTCATTGGAATGTAGCTCCAGCATTCTTGAGGCCAAAAGGTAACTTGTGATACACGAAGGTTCCCCACAGAAAAATGAAATCCGTTTTGTGCTGATCGGCGGGTAGAATCTCTATCTTATTGTAGGCAGAAAAACCATCCATGAAAGAAACGATGACGCTTCCAGCACAATTATCAATGATCTGATCGATAAGCGGAGTCAAGAAATTGTCCTTAGGACAAGCCTTATTCAAATCATGAAAATCGATGCAAACTCTAATATTTATTTTCTTTTTGGTTACAGGGTCAATGTTAGATATCCATTTCGTCAGGGGTACGGGGTAAATAAACTACACCTTCAGAAATGTTTCTACTTCAGCTTTGATAGCTGCAGCCTTCCTAGTGTGGACTTGCCGTAATTTTTGTCGGACATGCTTTACTATGGGATAAGTTTTAATCTCGTGTATGACAATTGACAGATCAACTCCAGGCATTTCCTCATAAGTCCAAGCAAAAATATCATGAAATTCCTTGAAAAGAGCTCTAAAATATCCAGTTTCTTCCATCAAGCAGTTCTGGCCTACGTGAACATTTTCAATGGTTTTAGGATTGACTGACATGTCAATCAAATACGCCTTAGTGATGTTGCAAATATTTCCTTCAGAATTTGTGTCTTGCAACAACACAACTATTTGTGGATGAGTGACAATATCAGTATTGATAAGTGATTCAAGGTTAAAACCTACTGAACTGGGCTGGATCTCCTATTTTTTGTATAAATAAAGCTCAGGCTACCTCTTCCGATATAGTTAGAGTTGGATTGAGGCGATGCTGCTATTGTAATACTATGTAATATCTTTTTCTATTGGAATAAAGTGAATCTTTGGAGGCCAAATCTATGTAATGCTTTCATATTTGTGGATTTAACATTGTCTTGCAGCTTTTTACCATTGGCTTTCTCTCAATTTCTGCATCTGAATCCTGTCTGGCTTAATGATTCAGATGAATCAATAGGAGTATCGCTGGGCAAGTAATATTAATTTCTTTTCAATATCTCATAGTATATATTCTTAAAGATTCAGATCATACATGTTTAAATAAGTTTATTTGCATGTAATCCCTCTCTTTCTTCATATATTTCTATCCAGATCTCATAAGGTTTTGTGCAGGATTGTTTGTTAGTTTTCAGGTAACAGGGGTTGGGTGAACTATGGATCTAGCTTGATTACACTGGGAATCTGACTGTTTTGTGAAGGCATTGTCTCTTAGCATTCCACTAACTAGTCTTCTTTGCAGATCCATTCCCCAGCAGCAAGCACTCTTCCTTTTCCTCTTCCTCCTTCAAATTTCTTCAAAATCAGTCCGGTTACTTGTTTTGTAGCTTTAAATTTGTTTAGATATATAAATTTCAGAGTTCATATTACATATATATTTCTGAATTAAATATTATAAAACTAGATCTCATTCCTAACGAAATTTTTACAAGCATTCTAGATCTAGTTTTAGGGAAAATTGTCATTTTTCAAGGCTGTGAAAGTAGATCTAAAGCTTGTTGAATGGATGGTTGTTTCCTTAGAATATAAAAGATTATATTCATCAATTTAATTGCTTCATATTGGCTTCCCCCAAATCAGGCCAAGATCCCAAGGAAAGCTTGTTTTCCTTGGTTTTTTTTCCGCTTCTTTAAAAACTAGTTTTAACTTAGAATTTTTGGGTAAAACGTTTGTTCAACCAAAAGTAATTTCAAATTAATTTTGGGCATATTTAACTGTGATAATATTGCTATTTTTTAGCAGGTGTAACAGAAAAGAGGAGGAGGCTCTGTCCGGAAAGTATTTTTGGACCATTCGAAACCCCCGAGGGGGTCTCCGTCTTCCAAAAATTTCAAATTTTTGCAATTTATAAACCTTTGGTATCATTCCAAATAAGGAACAAGTGGATTAATTTCAGTTTTTTGATACTTTAATCACTGCTAATAAAAATATAAATCTTTTCGAATAGGCTATTTCGAGCCTATTCACCATCCCCCCTTGGGGGGTTTGTGTCTGTGTCATTTTTTACCTTTTGTTCATCTTTTTTCAATCTAGTGTAGTTATAATATATATGGAAATATACTTTGACTTATAATCATTTCCATATTCCATATCTGGTTGTTTCAAAGTAATTTTAATATTTACCCCATGAGCCTCCTTTTGAGCCAAAAGGTGAAGAAAGGGTCATGGTAGTCTAATTAGAAAATTGTGGTTTGCTTATCTGTTTATGCTTCATCTACTATCATCATTTGTTTTAGTAATAATAATAAATTAAACCCCTCCTTGATTCCCCAATTGAGGTCCACTTGGACCAAAAGAGGTTCCTGGAGGGTTTTCTTTTTAACAAGAACACCTCCTTTAAAATTTATTAAAAGTAACAAAGACTCCAGTGTGCATGCTCTATACTTGGTTGTGGTTTGTCCGATCAGTCAAGCTGCATCAAAAGAACTGGAGTGACTAGATTAGTTGGTCTTCACCTCCCAAATTGATAAACCATCAGGTGAAATCCAATGCCTCAAACAAATTGTAAGCGATGGAAAAATACCCAAAGGAGTGGGAACAACTGGAAAGTGACCTCGAGGCGCCGATCTCTATCACACCCTGATAGGTGTGTTATGAACAATAGTATCCGAGACTCCATTCCAGCCCACAAACACCTTGCGGGTAGCCGTGGAAGTTCACTTTTGAACATACTCCAAGTACCCCTTGGTTATATCTAGAGTCCCCTTTTCGCCTAATTTAATTCATTCACATTCCACATTAATTTAAAATCTACCAAGAGACATTTGCAAAACATTATTTCAAGCACATGCAAGCACATTATTTTCTCTGTTGACTCCATTTAAGGCACTGGTGATTTATTTCTTTCGATTATATATATATATTGAGTGTCATTATCGTGCTTACATGCTTTAAATCTTGCATCTTGTTATCTTTTGTTTCCACTGGTTAATTTCAAAGCTCCTAAACAACTTAATCAATATAACACCATCACACTAAGTAATTAGCCTTAGTAACTTATTAGGGTCTACCCCCCTTGGCTTTGTTAGGAGTTGAGCCTAAACAGAGGAGTCAAGAACAAGGTGACATCCTTGACTCGAGACTTGCCCCCAGGGACACACCGAGTGGCTTGAAGATTTCTACCATGCAACCCAGGTGTGTGAAAGGTAGAAACAGTAAGCACTACGGGTGTGGGATTACTTTTCAGGAATTTACTAATCTCTTCAGGACGAGGGCACTCCTTCGTGAAGTGATCACCCCCACACAACAAGCAAGGGTACAGAGCCTTTATCTTCCCTTTATCATTCTCTGTGGCCATGGTCTTGGTATTCTCCTGTTGATTTCCAGGATTTTTATTTTTGCCTTTTCCTTTTTTCTTATTGTCCGGTGTTTGTGTGCTTTGAATAGAATTTACCTCGGCAAAAACCGTAGGAGTTGAAAGAGTAGTAGCAGAAGCATTAGGTTTCTTGGAAGTTTTGGCTGCTGACAAGGGCTGGATTGAACCAACAACCCCATCAACAAGAGTCTCTGGAGGTGGCTTAACCGGGTCCATGCTGGGACAAGGAGCTTGCGAGATAAGGTCATACAATGTCCCGAATTGGGAATATACCAAATCCAAATACTAAGCATGAGTGATGGGCTTGCTCTTCAGTAACAGCACCACCCATGGCCACATATCAGGAAATGGGAGGCATCAAGGATTTCGTGAACCAATTAGCTAATAGTTGGTCCAGGATGGGAGCCTTAATAAGTTGTCTCCACTCATGGATATGGTATGATATTTGTGTGGAGGTATTTTGACGAAGTGAGGTCAAAAGGACCGTACCCGTTTCATAACGAATGGGTAGCTGAAAGTGTGTAAGAAAAACGGTTTCCAATGAGATTAAATTCACAAATGAATGTTGTGGAAGTTCAATATACCATTTTGCGGATGTACCGGTCAAATTTCGCTGGAAGAGTCTCAGACAAATGGAGTCATCCATCAAGGAGTTCTAAGAACACCATAGATGAAAAGTCATGACATGATTTTTGGGATCATCTCCCTGCTTCTCATCAAACTTTGGAATGTATGATGGTAACTTAACTAGAATAGAAGGCCATGGAGGGTTGTGCTGAATGGGATCATTTATCAACTTGGACAAATTAGGCAAGTCCAAAGTTGTTAGTAATGGAAGTTGTCGATTAGGTTCGACATACTGGTAGTATTGATAAGGCATATGTGTACCAGTAGGACCATAAGCTGACTGATATATCAATTGTTGAGTTGGTTTATGGGTAGATGAGCCTCCCAAAGGGGGTGGGCCTCTGGGAGGTGGTGGACATTCAGGTGGTGGTATTCTAGGTGGTGGTCCTCCAGAAGGTGGACCCCCAGGTGGTGGACGCCTAGAAGGTGGGCCTCCGGGTGGTGGTCCTCCTGAAAGTGGGCCTCTAGGTGGTGGCCCTCTAGGCGGTGGTCCGCCTTAAGGTGGAACTCCACTAGGTGGGCCTTCACCAGGTGGACCTCTTCCTGGAGGACCTGCAAAAGGTGGTCCACCATAAGGTGGCCCTACGACACCTCCAATAGTAAGAATAGGCATTCTTCACATTGCTGGCATGTAGTACCAATTAGGTTGCCCCCATGGTGTAAACATGTTTCCAGGGTAAGGGATTCTAGGATACATAGTTCCTGTAGATGTAGGTTGATAATTCATATTTTCTACAGGTAATTGATTCGTTGGATAATAATAACCCCAAGAAGTTTGGTTGATAGTAAGTTGTACCCCTAAGGGTTCACCTGAACTCGATGGGTGTTTACCATATTAATGTGGGTAGGAAGGACAACCACTGTGGGTTGTCCTACAACATAAATCTTTCTAGTACTAGTAGAAAATCCGCTTACAGACAATGTAGGTTTCATTGGGGGTTCCCACCCGGCGTTGGAATGTACTACCCCCATTTGAGCTGAGGATTGCCCCCAAGCTACAGAGGTTAAGGGAGGACTAGAAACATACCTAGGATTCAAAACTATAGGGTTAGAGGTTTGACCTAGATTACGAGGAGACATACCACAAGATGGAACATCATCAATAGGAGCTCAAGTCTCGGCCAGTGTACTATATCCAGAGGGCCATGGACCCAACAGATGGGGTAAAAGAGACGACATCGGTTCTTTATGAGGTATAGGGGTATCCATAACCATGCCCATTCTCTCTTGAAAAGTATGAGCATGATCAAGCGATGCCTGAATTATCCTATATGCATCCTCATTCAGAGGAGCATTTTTAAAAGAGGGTCTAATAACCCCAAACTCGGAGATGGATTGACCCATAAAAGTTCTCCAGAAAGGAGCATCAGGGCCATACTCAGTTTCATCAATACCATCAATTCGACCTTCCATAAGAGAATGAAAGGAAGTTTTAGCCGCAGGAGACTGTTTGAACAAGGGATTAATATAAGAAGTGAATTGCTCTCCACTTTCTGCAACTGGGATATCTCTCACATGGGAGTCAGTTGCAACTCCTTAACCGATGGCTTCCATTGGGCCTTCCCCTGTTGTAGGTGGAAAGTTGGGTGGTAAGCCCTGGTTTCTTCTAGATCATCTCAACTGAAACTCAGGTAGATTGCAAAATGTCACTAAACCTAACCTAGGGTTTCAAAACTAAGTAAATCACACAAAATATCTCCTACACAAACTATAGGCCACACAAAAAATTAAGTGACAAGAGGGGCTGAAATAATCTGGTTCCTCACCAGGATTTTCAAGTCTTTGCAACTCATGATATACTACAGGGTCCAATAGTAAAACGCAGCAAGGAGGATCAACCGTCCCTCACCTGAATACCTGAATACCTGGACGGAATGTGTGCAGTAATATCCTGTTGGAAAGGGGTTGGGGCAAGTGAGTTGCGTAGCGTCACGGTAGCTGCGCAAGCTCACGTGACACTGCACAAGGGCCGTTTAGCGCGATAAGCAGAGAAGTAACCAATTTTTGAATATTTTATATATATGTGGACCTAATTTTGTTGTAATAGGTCAATAGTGGTTAGAAATTAGTTAATAGTGGACTCTTGAGGCGAAGGCATAAGCCTATTTATAGATCCATTTTTGTAATGAGAGATAGGCATGATTTTGGCATTGTAGCTATCGCTCTCAGTACTAGGGATTACTCTGTCATCACTGTGATTCTGTCTGGGTCTCTTTTGATGAACTCTCTGGTTTTGGAGAAGGATGATGTATTGTGGTAGGTTCGTACAAGGTTAATATAAGATGTGTTGAATATGGTTCAATCTCTATCTGATTTCTGTTATGATGTGGCAGTACTGATTTTTGTTATGATGATGCAATGCAATGTATGTAGATTTGTTGTGTTGCTATGATTCTGCTTCTGATACAATGATGTGACTTAGTTTTTCCTTGCTCTATTAATGTGATATGTTAAATCTATGCAATTGTTGAATGCGGTGTGATGTTTCATAATTAATTCTATGATAAGATATGGTGATAGCATAAGTCATGGTTTTCTCTAGTCAAATCCCCATGTCCTCCTTCCCCACTGTTGAAAACTTGGTTCTGACAACTCTCCCTTGAATGCCTTGGGTGAGACCTCGTTTGTTTCGAAGACGTTACCAGGTAGGGTAAAACCTATTCGGGTCGGTGCTCAAGGAGATCGCGTTGCAGGGTGTTGACAGAGGGGGAACCCCTGTCAATGAGGCTTTGTTGGTGTATCGTGCCAACACTCCCCAAGTGCTGTTCTCAGCGTATTGTGCCAACAAGAAGGCCAAAATGGATTTTCTTAGATGGTCTCAAGAATCCTAGTAGAGCCTCCTGATATACACAAGGTATGTGGGAGTTCAAATCCGTAGTAGTGCTATCTCATGCGCAACCATCTACAAGGGTCTTTCCGATATACAATCGAGTATGTGAAGTAACCTTTCGATATACCTCAAGGGTACATGAAAGGTCATTTTATATACCGATGGTATGTGGAAGAACCGCTCGAGTCTCGAGTTGTAGTGCAAGCAATCAACGGCAGCTCCTACATTTTATGACGTCAGAACACGTCTCTAACGTATCACTCAAGTTACTAAAAAATGTTAACCTATAGCTACCATTGATTTTAATTTGAATGGTTAGGTGAATGCATGGATTTATGAAATAAATGTAAAACCATGCATTTATGTTGTTCAAATTCTTTCACTTTACCTTTCAAAACATGACTACTTATGAGAAGGAGAGAGTATTTATTTTTCCAATTTTGTTTCGAAACCAAAGGACTTTCCCAAGCAGTATAACTCAAAAACTTTTTGAGAATATAAAACAAGCAAGATTCTTCTAAACTAATCTTTTGAAAGCAAGTAGATAAGGAGAGATCTCTTTTCTAAAAAGAAAGAAAAAGAACAATCAAAGGCATACCAAATACTTTTCAATTTTTCTTGAATAATGGAAAGATCTAACTTAAAACTCCTAATATTTTTCTTTTGATTGAGACAAGAATGTAAAAATAAAGAAGAAAAATGGATATCTGAAATCTTATCAGGCTGGTCAGAGATCCAATATTTCGTCTTCAAACAAAATTATAGCTAAATCTCAACAAAAAAGTTTCTTTTTTAAACAAGCAAAAAGAAGTCTTTCACTAATTTAATGAACAAAAAATAAAAACAAGAAACCAATAAGGAAGTCTTTCTCTTCATTCTTATCAAACAGTAAGGATGAGATATAACTCAGCTAAGAATTTCAAGCACTCCTTCCAAAACATAAAAACCAAGCATACAATCGATGAAGATGATGAGCATAACGTAGCTTTTGATTTGAACAAAAAAGCATCTACCACATCAAAATTTTGGAATTTAAACACTCAAATATTTTTAAACAAGCCCAGACACTCAGAACTGAAAGCAAATAAAAAAAAATTACAAATCTTTGCAAAAAACAAGTCTGGAAAAAACCTACCTGGAACCGCACTCTAGGGTCATTGACAGAGCAGTTCTGAGAGAGCACCGCTTCCTGATTGTTGAGTACAGGTGGTGGTACCACTTACTGATCACTGGTTACATGCGGTGGCACTGCTTACTACCCACTATGCATGCACGGTTCCCTGTAGATATCCAAAAACAAAAAGATGGTGAAAAAATCAAAATTAATCACTATGAAACTAGCATATAAATCATGAATTAACAAGAATTTGAAGCACAGAAGATAAAAGAAACTCAGATCTAAACATATATGATGATACCAAACCCAAATCTCACTATCTTTGCTAGTAGATCCGACTAATAGAAACAGAGCTTGGATTTCAGAAAAGAGTTTAAGAGTAAGGAAGATCAGATGCACTGAAAACTCTTCCCCGGCTAAGGTGCTAGATTTGTAGCTAGGAAAAATGCACCTCTTGCAGACAGGAGTTGTTCCTCTAGTCTTAATGGTTTATATCTAGAACAAATAGTACACAACCGAATTGGAAAACTTTCCCTAGAATGGGTGGAGATATGAAATAAGTGTCTTTGACGGAAAAGTGTAGTTGTTCCTGCAATGATAGCTCTTCATTGATGTACCTACATGATCACATGAAACCAACACACAAGATAAAAAAGCACTAGAAAATGTTCCACTATTCTATATTAGTGACTAAGGAATCTAATAATAAAGTACATGATATTAACACAATATACTTTATGGGAAAGGAACCAATTTTGAATTAATAAATGAAGAAGAAGTTACAACCAATGCCTTAGTGTCAATAATCTCCTTCACAATGCCAATGTCTTGTCCCCGATAGCTCCAACTTGCTCCTCCTATGCTCACCCTACTGATTTAGGCTAGAATGTCAATGCAACAGCATAACTTTTATTTCCCTCGACCATGGATATGAGCTTGCTTTTATAGGCCTTGGGAAGATAGGGATGGTTGGGTAAATGGTGGGTGAGGTGGATAGGAGATCCCAAAAGGAAGGATGTCGAGCCCATGTGGTCCTCAGATGTAGGGATAAGGGAGCCATGAATCCTTCCTTCGAGAAGCTTCATGGAAACATCTCTTTTTCACTTTTTACCAAGGGCACCGCTTCTTCCCCACTATGACAGAGTGGTGACAAGGTAGAATCACGCCTTGTACAAGAGGTAAAGGTGATGCCACCTCCTACTACCAAAATATTAAAGGCATCCTAAAGAGGGAAACACTCATTGACTTAAAGGTAGGAGTGGTGCTGGATTTTGATATGCAAGATTGATATTTGGACCAGGATTTTCACTTCAATATTTGGGATTCAGGGAAAATATTGTGTTTAGGGCCTCATCACATGCTGATGATGAGATTTATGTCTAACAAGATTCCCCCTAATGTGTGAGGTCAGAGGAGTAACATTATGGCCAAAATACATTATATCCATCCCAAAAGTGGAGTAATGAAGACCCAGGTGGAAGAACCAACCACTCATCAGTAAAATACAATGATAAATATTTGCATATGACTACAAATATACATATAGAAGTACCAAATACATAAGAGTACAATGGCCATGAATAATCATGATATACAAATGTCATGTGTGGTCATTGCCACGTACAATATACGATGAACAAGATCTCCATAGTGGATGAAGATATCTAATAATATACTAGAATCTGGTCATGAGAGCTGGCATCTCATAAATATTGGCATGATCAAGGAGGTAGCATATGTGGAATGCCACCAATATCAAAGGTCTTCTATGAAAACAACTACGAGTACATGTCCCATCACGCAAATAAAGGTGTCGAGGTCGAACATGATGGTCCATCGTCTGATTACCAGTCATTGATGTATACCATTAACAAACACAAAATATCCCACCAATAATGGTAATGGGAATCAAGGTACAAAGTACAATATAACGAGTGTAAATAGATGTGTTGGGGTCTAACACTTGAAATAATCGATCAGTCAGGGGACATTGATGTATTCCCAAAACTTTCGATGGCGAGAAAACCTACCACTGGTGATTGTAAGTCTCAAGGTACTCAAATGGACTCTAGACTCCTATTCCATAATAAATGATCTGAATTTGAAGGAATGGAATCCATTGGAAGGACGGAATTAGGGCACCCCCATCAACCAACACGAGGTACTCAACAATGTTGGATAATGCCGAAGAACTCAAAAGAATAAGATGTGCATGAACCAGTAATTGTACCGGGAATGGCTGACATGCAAAGTAAAGATAACTGAGGAATGGACGAGTCAGGATAAACTTCCTTCAAACAAGATCATAAGACAAATAATGACTGAAGATAGGCAGCATAGACTCGACATGCAAATTGGGACATCTCTGCAACATAGGAGGCATCAACAGAGGCTCCATAGGGACTGGAAGCATAACCAGTCGGTGGAGAAAACTCATAGTAATGAGTACAACTCCTAAAGTCATACTAAAAACCCAACCAATGGATGTGATATACAGTGATCTATTTGAAGGCGACACGACTCGACAACTGCCAAAGATAATATCATTTTCCGTCCGGATTTTTATTTTTTTGGACTTTTTCAGATTTGAAAAGCTTGAAAAATAATAAAAGTGCTTATAGTGTACATCTAGGAGGAAACGAGTGTCGCGAGAAAGAAAACTAATTCCAAGTAGTGGAACATACCTATGCTCAATGTAAGGAATCATGTGTAGGATGAGGAAACTCAAGGAAAGGTCTCCTCCTTGTAAGGGATGATCAAGCTGCAAAGGATATGTAAAAGGCTCTGCTTGGGTAGGATTGAGACAAGCTTAGGATACATGGCTTATAACTCTGAATCGGGGAGCCAACATAAAGCTCAATAAGGAAAGAAAAATGCATGAAATGAAATTACAACTTGATATAAAAGGGAGTCCCTGTGGGAGATGCTCAGCATAAAGTTCAAGAGCCATATGAGGATCTTGCTCAAGGACATGGCGGGACCACAAGGGACTCCAAATCTTAGAGGATAAATCTTAGCATGGGTACCAAATTGCAAAACGAGAGCTAACTAGGGCACCCATGTATAGAAAATCTCTACCACTTACATAATGTCACTTCTAATAGCAATATGAAGGTTCTGTGACATGACAAAGTGGGTTCGTACCTAGAGTTAAGGTGAAATGGTCAAAGGCAATGCATAATGAAAGTGGATATGGAATCCTAACCTATATGTCAGTTCAAAATTATACATGTAATAGATACAAATAGGACAAATTCTCAGTCAATTTACGCTCAAATCAGGTCCCTACACCACAACATTAGGACAAACAATCCAAAATAGTCAATAAAGGTCCAAAGTATAGAGAGGTGGGTAAAAAATTTCAATTTTTTTTCTACAAAATAATAAAAAGTTCATTTTTACCATACCATTTGGAATTTTTACCACACATAGTGCTTTTGAACCACAAACTTGAAATGCTAATTCCATGAGCTACAGGCCACAAAATCAAGAAGTGTCTAGATCAGGTAATTATCCATCCCATCCTCTTTCATTTTAATTCTTTTACTTTAATTTTTAGTGGTTGAATTTTATTTTTGGGACACCCTGAAATTGGCGTTTTCGGCCCACACAGAAAATTACTCGATTTTTGCGTATAGGGCCTATTATATGTAGAAAATCCTTCAATTTTCATGTATATACGCAGCTGTTTGAGGAACAGTTGCGTACAAGGTCGTGTTTACCAATTTTTAAGGTGAAAACTCATGAAACTCTCATGTTTTTGTGCAGGATGGTTCTGGAATGGCGAGAACGCGAGCATGAAGATATGGAAAGGGTTGTGCAGGGTAATATGATGGCCCAAAATTATTTGAGGGCATGCGACTTATATAAATTTTAGCATCTTGGTATATTAAGAGACAAGCCAAGACTACTGCAAATGTTGGTGGACTACTGGGATCCAAATACAAAAGCCTTCCATATCGATGGGATTCCTCTCAGCCTTGAGGTTGAGGATATTTACTTTATTACTGGACTATCCTACAGAGGGTAGGTAGTCAATCTGTGAGCTCGTTGGGTGGAGGTGGCCTCACAATTTAGGAGTATATTGCAGTTTGTTGCCTCCCATACATAGAAAAGGTTGGGAGTCATATCCCAACAAACTCGGTACAGAACCTTGGACTCAAGGACATACTACTAGCAATAGGAAGGATTGTAGGATTGGAATCCCTCCATTAGGATTCCAGAACATTGAAGTTCTATGCAGTGGAGTGGATGAGGCCCACCATCTATGAGTGGATTACCTCGTTGTTGGGTAACATGAAACAACAGTTGTCAGAATGCAAGATGGGTAGACCACAAAACTTTGGTTTTGCAAGCATATTGAGTACATTCATCTTTGAGCACGTACCAAGGCTAAGCCAAAGAGTGGAGATCACTCCTCATGGTTCTTGGGATCCAGCTCAGTTGCACTGGGAAAATGTGACGCGGAGTCTAGGAGGAGGGCTAGTGGCTACGCCCTACCCACCTGAATTTTTCCTCTGGTGGCACAAGAAGATCATAGCTATAGATTACTACCCCTATGAGGGGATAGAATTCCATGGCTATTCTGACATGGCTATTCCATAGGGATCCACATACGGTGACATAGGTAACAATCCCAACTCTATTTTTTTTTTAATTAGTTATTTTTTTTGTAATTTTTGATATATTGAAATAAGAAAACATGTTTTTGTGTGGTGACATATATTGATACTGGTCATGTATACACAGATGTTGGACCTAAGCATCCATATGGATTCCCTTGCATCATCGAAGGGGGAGAGGTGATGATATCGTAGGTGTGGATGTGGAGCGCACACTCCAAAACATCCATACAAACTTTGTCCGACTGACACACAGAGTTCCCATGGCACAAGTCGAGGACTTGCCTGAGGCTATGCAGCGTTAGGTGGTGGATGTAGCACACACATGGGTTTGATTATTCATACAGCTAACTAGATCCTTCATGTGTTTTAATCATCGGCACCCTACTCCACAGGATTAGAGGCATAGATGTACTTTTTGTTGTATTGAACATGTAGTATATTGTGGTGGCTCGGAAGCCCCATTTTTGTATCATGATATTATGTATTATGACACCACTTTTTGAACTACATTTTGAATGAAAAAGACTTATCATGATCTTTTATTTATATTTACATGTGTGAATGTGATGTGAATGCTTCATTGTCTGTGTGTCAAATGCCAATCTAGTACATAATTTGCATATGAATCAACAACATGATTGTAATTTCTTGGAATGTGAATGTATGTAATGTTCTCAGATTGTCATTCTAACAACCCTAATCGCAAGAATCTTCGTCATATAGTTGAATCTCTAATACGATACACGCCATTTAACTAAAAGACCACTAATTGCAAGTCAAGACGTACCTCAAGAGACCAAATACCATGAGAGATGGCATCGCGTAATAACTCAATCAAGGCACTATATTCAGCAATATTGTTCGATGAAGGTCGGATACATACACCTCCTAAAGACAAAATTTGACCCGTAGGAGTATAAATCACCCAAGCAGCCGAAGATGAGTTTTGGGTGTGGCGGCTGGCACCGTTAGCGTATCCTACATATACCGAAGACTATGTCGACATCTGCCACAACAAATGGAAGCAAGTCAACAAACTCGATCACCACAAGAAGACCAAAACTAAACTATGCAACTGTACAATAATATACAAAGTATTAGCCTCGGATGAGAATTACGCATAGTATATTTTGAGATAGAGCCCATTTGTAGGCTCCGCCAAGGCTGTCCCCTCATAATATACTAGCTCATAAGCACCTTTCTCTAACACTCCCTTGACCATGTAAGGCCCATGCCACATGGGTTTGAACTTTCCCTCCCCTAACAGTTCACTAGCTTGGTCATAAAAGAGGACCAAGTCACCTTCACTAAACTTCCGGGGACAGATAAACTTATCGTACTTGGATTTAACACGATGCTTGTTTACCTCAAGAACCACTAAGGAATCTTGATGTTTCTCATCAAGTTTCTCTAACCGAACCAGACATTCTTCTAATTCTGAAGTTCCTGAAAAAATTTCCATGCCTAGATTCAAAGAAGGGATTTCACATTCAATTGGTAAAATTGACTCCACCCCATGCACTAGCTGATACGGGGAAAAACCGATGGCAGTATTAACCACGATTAGATCACGGGGACTTCACTTAGTGAACATCTCACATAGCATGTGCGATCATGGGATATTAAAGAATACCCTTAATTTCCATAGATATTGACCCAAAATATTTTTGTTGAAACCCCCTCCCAATACTTAAAACCTCCTCCCCACCCCTTTTTATACCTCAATCCTTATAAACCACCCTACCCACCCCCACCTTAAACCCCTCATCCCCCCCAATACCTGCAATATATTGGTTCAATTTTTAATAATTTTAAAACCCCCAATATGAACTAACGTGATAGGATATTGGTCAACAAGTGAAGCCCCCGTGGGTTCGATAGGCCCACAAAGAAGGATATAACATGATATTCCAATTGGTATTGCTTTGCATGATGGTTCTTTGGAGAATGGAATTAAGGGACTTATTCACAGCTTCAACCTGTCCATTTGCTTAAGGATAGTAAGAAGAGGAATGCTCATGCTTATATCGTAAATTTGAAGACAACTCAACCATAATCTTGTTTTGAAAGTTCCTACCATGGTCAGTGACAGGCTCCTTCAGGATACCAAACTAGGTGATAATCTTATTGAAGACGAAATACTTGGCTGTCTCACCGTCAGCTTTGATAGTGGGAATATCCTCTTCCCATTTCATGAAATAATCAATAGCCACTATGATATGATGATGCCTCTCAGCTGAAGCTGGGTTGAAATTCATAAAATCTACCCCCCACTTGGTGAAGGGACCAACAGTGATAATTGGATGTAACGGGGAAGGATGCAAGCGCACGTTCCATGCAAACACCTGGCAAAGGTGGTACCACTTGACAGTGTTAACACAATCCTTGAAGATAGACGACTAAAAATAACCTTCTCTCAAAATATTTTGGGCTATAGAAAGCCCAACTAAATGACTGCCACACGCCCCTACGTGGAAATCATTCAGCAAAGCTTCAGCCTCTTCGTGATTCAAGCATCGACGCAAAATGGAATCAACCCCATGGTGATACAAAGTGTCACCAATAATGAGGTAACTCTTAGCTACATGATGTAAACGTCAACACTCATCTCATGAGAGGTGAGAAGAAACCTTCAAAGTTTGCAAATAGATGATAATATCCCTATACCATGGGTCCATAGTCGAAATGAGAAAAGCATGCTCATCAACCAAAGAGTCTTCATGAATCTCCCCTTCATCCAAACTAGGAAAGTCTGATAGGAGCTCCGCAAAAATCAACGATTTCTTCGAATTTGCTAAAACAAAATTGAGATCGAATGATTGAAAAATCACAATCCATTTATTGTATTTCCACCTATCATCTATCTGGTGAGGATGAATTGAAATGGATTAATGCAAGCCACAACCAAATTTTGGCGAAGGAGTATGTAATGCATCAAACATTGGACCGCATGTACGGTAGCTAGGGCTAGCTTCTAGACATGAGTATAATGAAGTTCCGCATAAATGAGGTTTTGACTAAGATAATAGATGGCATGCTCTTGGACCTCCTCATCCTCTTGAACCAATACCATACCAACCATCTCTTGAGACACAGACACATATAATAAGAAATCACGGTTGTATTCGGGTGGACTAAGCATGGGGGCCGATGCTAAGGATTTCTTTAAAGAATTGAAAGACTCCTGGGCTCACTCATCCCTGATAAAAGGAATTTATTTCTTCACCGTAAGCACATGAAACCCTTAGTCAAATTAGAAAATTTGACGACGAATCTCTGCAATAATTTTTCCATCCCTTACAAACTTTGAATATGTCTAATATTGCGTGGGGGAGGTAATTGAAGTATTGCCTCAACCTTCAAAGGTTCGACCCTAATGCCCTCCTTGCAAATGATGAACCCTAGTAAGTGACCTACTTTCACATAAAAGATTCACTTTTGAGGATTTAACCGGATTTGATATCAACGACATATTTCGAAAACCAAGCATAGAGGGTCAGGATGATCCACTCTCAAATGAGAGTGAGAATATAAATCATCAAGATGCACTTCAATTATGCGCTTAAGGTCGTGAAAAGCGAAGGTCATATCCTGTTGAAAAGTAGCTCCTATGTTTTTAAGGAAGAAAGGCATTTTTCCATATGAAAACGTACTCCACGGACAAATGAAATTCACTTTATGTTGATCCTCAGGTTTGATCTAAATCTGATTATACCCAGAAAATCCATCCATAAATGAGAACACCTCGCTTCTCGCACACTTATCCAAAATCTGATCAATAAATGGTGTGGGGAGTTATCCTTACGAAAATATCATTTTAGGTCTCTGAAATAAGTGCATACATGGATATTTCCCTATTTCTTATCGACAGGAATAATATTGGACACCCATTCAGTCAAGGAATGGGATAGATGAAGCTAGCGTTAAGAAAATTCTCTATCTCTTCCTTAATAGCAGGAGCTTTCCTAGGATTCATTGCACGCAAATGTTTTCGAACAGGTCTAGCATCTGGATATGTTTTAATCTCATGTTCAACAATACAAGGGTCTATCCCTGGAATTTCCTCATATGGCCAAGAAAAAACATCTCAAAATTCTTTGAATATCTTGGTGTATGCTTCAATCTCATCGGGGGAACAATCCTCCCCAATGTACACATTTTCTATCTTTCCAAGAGTTAGAGAAACGTTGATAGGTATGGTTGGTCACAAATTTTCCATGTTCCCTTCGACAGACTTACTAGGAGTGCCTAGTGGGATCATGGGCCTACCAACTTTCTCACTAAGGATCGCCCTATAGTCATCACACTCCATACGTTCAAGCTTAGGAAGAAAGTAAGATCTATGATGTAACTCTCCCCAAGCTTTCTCTACACCAGACATAGCTTCGAGAATAGCTTCATCCATTGGAAAAATATCATCGAAGAAGCCATGTGAGTGATATGACGCAACTTCCCAAGCAGACATTGCATAAGGGTCTTCCTCCTCCGTCCATGAAGAGGAAGGACTAGGATCTACAACAGGACCAAGATTATATTGATAAGCAACCAATGCTATAGATAATGACTTGTCCATCTCGACAGTTCTAGGGTCTTCATATGAAGTGCTCAGAGAAGGGAGATTCCAAGGATCTTGCAAATACAAAATGTGAAATGGAACTAAACTCAACGATGAAGAATCTCTACCAAGACTGGAACCTACAGTAAGTATCAGTACGGAAAAATTAAAAGTTCCCATCAACGATGGATACATTCGCACCCCAACGTTCTCAGTTGCTGGCTAAGAATTATCAATGACCGGGATAGTAGCTCCTGACAATGCTTTCATACCGGAATTACCAAAATATTTTTTATCAACTGTGATAATGCTCCCTTCGAAAGGAAAACAAATAACTAGGAATAGGGACACCGTGACAGATTTCATATCATAAATCCAGTTACGATCCAGTAAAAGGTTATAGTTAATGGGGTGCATCAACCACCTCAACCTCGATCGTCACAATTTTCCCTCCCAATTGGACCTCAAGAGAAGGAAGTATACCATGCGGCCAAAAAGATATCCCATCAAAATCAGTCAACATGGTTCCATATTTTGACAACGTAGGAGAACCTAATCCTTTCCAACAAGATAAAGACATCATAGAAGTCGTAGCACCTTCATCAATCATTGTGCATTTAATGGTGTTGTTCATACACTCTACATGAACTAAAAGGACACATAGTAAGGCAAGCGAGGCTAGAATTCATGAGTTTTGAATTTAATCACTAAGGAAGGATTGGAATCAACCACCCTAAGGGAAGACAACAAGGCTTTCCTCTGTTAAGGGAAAGTATGAAGAAATTCTAAGGAGGACATCGCACAAGGATTCTAGCCCAAATCCTTGATAATGGAATAGTTCTGGGAGGCTCGGGCATTAGTATTGTGCCCCAAATTCTTTAAGACTCCCTTAGGAATGTGAGGCGGAACTTCAGGATTCTCACTAGGTTTATCATTACACAAAGGGGTCTTGGGTGGAGTAGGTTCTTTCCCTAGTTCAAGTTGCGACGAACCATAATCTTTAGCTCACGTCACAACATTATCGATGGACATCATGTTGATGCATCCATTTCCACTTGCAGTGTTCAACAAGTTTTGATTCCCACTAGAATCTCTTCTAGAGTCCATGGTCCTTGAATTCATATTTTGATTTTGCGGTAAAGGATCCATAAACATAGTTGGCCTCTGTGCGATGAATTTCGAGGAATATTCCATACAAGAGAACAAGTGAGTGAGGTGATCTACCCCACAAATATTACAAGGGAACTTGACCTTACATTTAGACTTCTTGTCCCCTCCAGCATTATTATCGTTATTGTAATCATTAGCATTTATGTTCCTATTCCCACCCTTACGATTGTTTCTTCCTTTTTTCTTATTCCTTCCGGGCTGCTAGTTCCCCTTTTGGTTCGACGATTGCATAGAATGTACATCTATCGTTTGAGTGGGATGAGATGAAGCCATAGATTTTCCTAATGTAGGCTATTTAATAGAAAAATTATTGATTTGATTTGTAACCGAGTCTACAGGTTTAGCACTCGCAGAGCCAACAATGCCATCAGCATGTGGCCTAGGTTTGAACTTAGGATCGAAATCCGACTGCGGTGCGTTTGGAATAATCTCATATAAGAGACCATACTAAGCATAAATCAAGTCTATTTGTTGAGCTCGAAAGATATCATGTTCCTCATTCATCACTCCGGATGTGGAAACATCCTTCGTTATATATGGAAATAACAATTTGAGGAACCACTCCAAAATAAACTCTGGTGGAATGTGAGCCTTAATCAACCGCTTTCATCTATGCCACTCTTGAATATGATCAGAAATATGGGTGGCTTTATCCTACCAAAATGTCAACAAGAGATCAGTATCGACATCTTAATGCACAGGTAGCTGAAATTCGTTGAGAAAGGTCATGGCTAAGTCATTGAATGCCTAATATGTGCCCCTGGGAAACTCTTTACACCACTTCACCGCAGGACCCATGAGGGTGCGTTGAAATAGTCATAAATGAATAGAATAATTGTAAATTCAAAGAGCACCATAGTTGGAAATTTGTAACGTTCTCACTAGAGTCCTCACCATTCTTACCTTCAAATTTTGGAATGTCTGAAGGAAGCTTGGAGGGAACAAGCGACCATGTCAGATCATGAGATACCAGATCATTGGTCAATCTCAATAAGTTAGGAAATTTTAGCATTGCTAGGAAAGGGAGACTAGGTTGTGCCATTTGGTTCCACACTCCCTGATAATACTGGTTCATGTAGGTCTAGTTGTTGTAAACACCATGGCCTTGGTCAGTGGGATACTAACCTCCTCCTGCTTGAACCATAAAAGAGTACAAGGGAATGTTTTAATTTAGAATACCTTGAGAATGGAGTGCTGCAAAGCCATAGTTGTAGGAATGATAAGCAGGTTGACTCCTAGACCCATAAGGTGGTACATAAGGTGGTATATAAGGTGTTACATACCCTGCCAACACATAAGGAGGCACATAGCCTTGTGACACTACGGTGTGGGAAGAATCGGGAACAACATGGCTAGCGGTAGTACTCTGACCGAAGGACCATGTGAGTTATGGGGAGGATTCATCATTAGAAACACATTTGAAGGAACATGTGCTGAAGACAATGGAGAATAGGATGGAATGTAAGTTGTGCTTCTAATTTTCACATGTCTAGGGCCACTTCTACTGATGGGGACTCTAGTTTTAAGTCTAGGTAATAAGTGTGAAGATCCTCCCACACCAGAAGTGGAAGTTGCAATATGACCACCACCAAACCTATCCGCATGGAAAGAAATAGTAGTGCCCCCAGGCGTAGCACTAGGGTCAACACCTGATCTGACATTGAATGACGGACCGGTCTTTGAAATTTATAGCAATCCAAATTTAAATGGGCCAGTCCTAGAGGGTATCGAATGAGTCTCACCGCTCGACCTATGTGAAGAGGATCGACGGTCTGTGTTTAAATAATTTGGAAATTGTGATATCACGTTATACGAAGTCCCAACCTCAAAGTGATTAGGTTCTTCCAAAGTCCCATATAAACTCTCAGGTATGTTCTCTGCTCCCGAGGGTGGAGAAGGGGGATGCTCCAAGATCTCAGATGTATGACTCATAGTGAGATCGGTGTGTGAATCAAAGTGAGTATCAGTCCACCCAGACTGTCTGGTTCTCTTCCATGAAGGAGAAGGAGACATAGAAGGAGGAATACCCGCTAAACATCAAGAACGATGGAATTCCTCTCCCAGATCCATGATGAGTCAACAAAAATAAAAAGAATCAAACTAATTACGAACCCTATAGAAATCTAGCGCACAAAAAGCACACTCATAAGAAAATCTACAGCCAAAATGCAAGCAAGCCAAGGGGAGGATAAGTAAGCTCATGAATGTGGTAGGTATGTCTTTCATTGGAGAGGCTTGAGACTCCCATACACTACAAGTGGAGGTGTGTAACCAATTATAGTGGCCCTCAACTTCAACGCATAAAGAAACTGTGTTGTCTGACCCCTACCTGGCCAGGACACTCACGGGATAACCTCTGGAAGTACCCCCTGTGATACCTGGGTAAGGAAACTAAGGTCACCCCAATATAGCCAATGCTTAGGAATACATTCACAGGAAGGATATACCGTATGGGTAGGGTAGCAAATCCCAAATCTCTAAAGCACCAACCAATACCTTAAAATCCCCCATATACGAATAAGATCCTGGAAATATCTCCAGTGCTCAAAGAAAGTGGCCAGGGGCTATCCCAACCACAATCGTGTACGCTGCCTCATGCTTAAATCATTTTTAAGAGGAGCCTCCTAAGAAAACTAATTATACCAAGGATTTCACTCTCTTACCTGAACAAACACCTACTTGTTTTGTTTAGTAGTCTTGGATAATTTACTCACAATGAATTATTCCAAGACTCTAAAACCTAATATTGTTGATCTACCCTATCAAATAAAAATGTGCAATTCATTTTAAATTAAGCGTTGATTTTAGTGATTGTGATTACTCAAAGGAAATGACTGTGCAACCAATGATGTTATGACTCAGCAGTGAAAGTAAATATGCACACCTAACAAACAATGCCAAGTGCATTTTTTGTCTAAATGAGAAAACCGGGTATGCCACTACATGAGATGCATATTCTTTATTTCAAATGATAATGCAACCATTCCTATATGAAATTCTGACTATAACTTCAGTAAGAAAACCTAATGCAAGTACCATGCAAGTGCAAAATGAAAAAATCCATAAACATGCCAAAAATAAAATATTTTTGTATTTTTGAAATAAATCATATGTAAAAGTAACAAAAGACTCTACAATTCTCAGACCTCGCAGCAAATCTCATACAACAACCAAGAAAGGCACCAAGATAAAATAAATCTAATGCACTAATACCAAAACAAAAAGGAAATAAGATGACAAGAACAACATCTAATTAAAAACAATAAAAAAAGGTCTTTGGTAAAAAATAGAGGTAGTATATAGACACCAACAGTAACTAGGAAGACTCAGTAGCATTCAAAATTCACCCAACAACTCTCAATCATCCAAATCAAATTCAAAATAGAAGCATACACAACTGTTTGCGAAAAACCTGTGTGTATACGCGATTAATCAAGAGAAACCCGCGTGTATACGTATCTATGAAGCAAAAACTCGCATGCAGGTAAAAAGAGGGGGAAAAATTATAAGCCAAGATCAAAATTAATTCAACAATACATTAATGGGAAAACATACTTCTGGACCCAACACAAAAACTCAGAGAACAAAGAGAAATTCAAGCACATTGTGCACCCAATCCCTAAAGAAAAACAAGCAACCTCCCCAGTGAAGTTGCCCATTTTGTTACGGAGAGAAACTTCCTATGGATTGGTGTATACCACAACAGACTGAATGACACCAGAAATAAATCCATTCCAATATGCAAGAGAAATAAAGGCATCTAACACTAAGGGATATGAAGCGTACCTTATTCCGGACGGTTGATGTAGATGCCCATTGAGCTTTTCCAACACGCTTGTATTCACAATTCGCTCTCAACAACAACAAACAAGACAATCATGCTATATATCAAAGCGTTAGACCTACTCTAACATATATAACCATCATGTATAAGAAAAATAACTACATCCATGGATACAATATTCCTAGTTATGCACATCCATTGGAAAGGAAATGGATATATCTATCAATAAAAATAGAGATAGGATAGTCACAAACTCTGTCGACACTTCTTCAAACCGGAGAAACTGAGTCCTCCACTTGGGCCTCCACAACTTCAATCCTCCATCACAATGGCAAGATTACAAAGCAAATGAAAGATTGGGAAGAGCAGCCTTGTGTGCTCCAAAGGGACAAAGGGATGCAGACTCAAGCATAAACAAGTGAGACAACAATAAACTATAGTTTCCTTGCTCTCAAAAATTCTCCTCCTTCAATGCATCCAAGAGGCTCAATATATAGCCTTCCAAATGGATTGG
Organism: Pseudotsuga menziesii; assembly: GCA_001517045.1. Lineage (NCBI taxonomy): Eukaryota > Viridiplantae > Streptophyta > Pinopsida > Pinales > Pinaceae > Pseudotsuga > Pseudotsuga menziesii. Next base: position 22,890 of record LPNX011013662.1, on the reverse strand, counting down.
TGTATACCACAACAAACTAAATGACACCAGAAATCAATCCATTCCAATATGCAAGATAAATAAAGACATCTAACACTAAGGGATATGAAGAGTACCTTATTCCGGACGGTTGATGTAGATGCCCCTTGAGCTTTTCCAACACGCTTATATTCACGATTAGCTCTCAACAACAACAAACAATAAAATCATGCTATATTTCAAAGTGTTAGGCCTACTCTAACATATATAAACCATCATGTATAAGCAAAATAACTACATCCATGGATACAATATTCCTAGTTATGCACATGCATTGGAAAGGAAATGGATATATCTATTAATAAAAACAGAGATAGGACAGTGACAAACTCTATCGACAATTCTTAGAAATGGAGAAAATGAGTCCTCCACCTGGGCCTCCACCACTCCAATCCTCCATCACAATGGCAAGATTACAAAGCAAAGGCAAGATTGGGAAGAGCAGCACTGTGTGCTCCAAAGGGACAAAGGGATGCAGACTCAAGCATAAACAAGTGAGGAAATAATGAACTATAGTTTCCTTGCTATAAAAAATTCTCCTCCTTCAATGCATCCAAGAGGCTCAATATATAACCCTCCAAATGGGCAATGGAGGGTCAAGTTTGAGCATTCTCAAGGGATATGGAAGGAAAAGAGTCAATTTATTCAAGACTATATAAGGAAAACTCCAAAAAACTTTTTTTCTTCATGCACATTTCCCAATGTACATGGGTATTAGATCAAAAGCTGCGTGTACACGCAGATATTGCTTTAAAAGTCATGTACACACATAAAAAGGTGTTTTGGGGGGACTTTCTTGGGACATCAAAGTATAACTTGAGAAAAGGGGGTCTAAGGAGTCTGCAGAGGGACATGGAAGGCCAATAAAATGTGATCTACCAAGTGTGGTAAAATCAACTATAACACCCAGTGAAGATCTTTGCTCTGGTGAAGCACCAAATGACCATTGTATCTCATAGAAGATCCATCCCAAGAGTAATGTGGTACAACAGAAGGATTACAGGCCAACTTTTGGATGATTTCAAATAAGGAAGAATCATTGACATAGCCATGTTGAACAAATTGTAACAATTTGGAATAGGAATAGAAAGTGTAAAAATGTTGGTGAATCTTACCAATTCTTAAAACGCAAACTATAAAATGTTTGGCGATATTTTTCAAAAAATATTTTAATTTTCAAGGATTTTATATCATTTATATAATAATTTGGCAATTTTTAGGGTGAAAATTTTTTACCCCATCAAAATTGGGCGAAACAGGGCTTCAAAAAATGCAAAATGGAAAATATTTTTTGGAGAAAAACATGGACAATATCCCATGGGCTAAATTTCACCCCTAAAATTATCCCAAGTCATCAAATGTGCAGGAAAGAGCATCCACCACAAGATTGTCCTTACCCTTCTTGTAAGTGATCTCATAGTCATAACCCATGAGTTTTATAACCCATTTCTGTTATGTTGGGGATGATACCCATTGTTCCAAGAAATATTTTAGACTCTGGTGATCAGTCTTGATGAAAAAATGATTCCCTAAGAGGTATGGATACCACTTTTGTACTGCATGCAAAATAGCCATCATTTCCTTCTCATTTGTAGAGGAGGTTTAAATTCTTACGAGAAATGGATTTGCTGGTGAACGCAATGGCATGTTCATCTTGAATGAGGAAAAAACCAATTCCATTGTCGCAAGCATCACTCTCAATAGTGGAGGGCTTGGAAAAATTAGGCATAGCTAGAACAAGTGTGGTATACATAGCTTGTTTTAGTTTGTCAAATTCACACTCAGCAGCAGGTGTCCATGTAATAGCCATTAGAGGAAATTTCAACTCAAAATGGGCCTCCTAAAAAAAATTAATAAAATAATAGTTAAAATAATAAAATAATATTTATTAATTTTGGAGGAAGAAAAGAAAAAAACTACTTTTTTGTTTGTATTTTCGACATAACTCCCTGTGTTTTTACTCAAATTTCGATCGAGAGAGCTTGTTGGATGCGGAATTAAATTGTACATCCAACAATGATCATCACATTTTTTTAGTTATTTCTTTTTTTGGGGGTAGCGGGGTCTATCAAAAGTATGCCGAGTGGGTACTCGTTGGATGTGGAATTTGATTCTGCATCCAACGAACTCTCCCGATCGAAATTTGAGTAAAAACACGGGGAGATATGTCGAAAATACAAACAAAAAAGTAGTTTTTTTTATGATACCTATCCCCAAATTTATATTAAAAAGGTGTTTAAGACCTATACGGTATTTCAAATTTAAATCAATTTCATTGGCTAACACATGATGACATGGAATTTGAGTTAAAGTTAAAAGGCCATTTTGAGTTGAAATTTCCTCTAATGATAATTTTTTCAGTAGAGTTGTTAATGGAGCTAAAATCTTTCCATAATCCTTGAAAAACTTGCGGTAGTATCCAGTTAGTCCTAAAATCCCATGAAGGCTCTTCAGGGTCTGAGGATTCAGTCAATTTTTCATGGCATCTATTTTGGTAGGATCTACATGAACCCCTTGTGCTGAAACAATATGCCCGACATACTCTACTTCCTTCTTCCCAAAACCACATTTAGACTGTTTGGCATAGAGATGATGATCACAGAAAAGTTGCAGTGCAAGATCCATATGTTGGAGATGCTCATCCCATGTTTTACTATAGATGAGGATATCATCAAAGAAGACCAAAATGGATTTTCACAAGTAGGGCCGAAATATTTTATTCATCAATGTCTGGAATGTGGAAGGAGAATTCATGAGGCCAAATGGTATGAACACAACTTCATAGTGGCCATCATGTGTGCGAAAAGTTGTTTTGGGGATATCATCCTCATGAACCCGAATTTGGTGATACCTAGAATCAAGATCCAACTTGGAGAACAAATGAGCACCATGAAGCTCATACAGAAGCTCATCAACAACAGATATTGGAAACTTGTCCTTGATTTTGATGTGATTAAGTGCTCGAAAGTCAATGCAAAGACACCATGACCCATATTTTTTTTGTACAAGAAGAACTTGTGAAGAGAAGGAACTCGTAATAGGGTAAATAATACCTTTCTTCAGTAAGTCCCAAACAAGCATCTGAATCTCTATCTTGTGGTGAAATGGGTAGTGATAGGTCTTGATGTTGGGAGGGACGCTTCCAAGAAGGAGTAGAAGACGATGGTCCTCTAGTCTTGAAGGTGGAAATCCCACTGGCTCAGCAAACACACATGCATATCGATCCAAAATTTGTTGGACATCCAAGGGAGTAGTTGAGACCACTGAAGGTTGCATCTGAATGAAATGGAGCTTAGAGACGACACCATGTGAAATTTTATTAAGGATATTTTCCATGTGATGTGAAATGATTATGCTGAGAGACCCTGGTTATAAGCCCTTCAATGTGTGTTTTTTCCCATCGACTGAAAAATGCATCCAAAGTTCAACAAAATCCCACAAATGGGTCCAAGTGTGCGTAACCATTAAGTGCCCAAAACCACATCACATCCGCCTAATGGCAAGGAAAACATGTCAGAGCGCAAGTTATAATCCCCAATAGAGATTCACACATTATGAAACTTCCCTTTGCAAGGTAAGGTGCCCCCATTGGAAATCATGACCTCAAAGCTGGAAGAAGGATGGACAAAAAAATCATCCCATTTCGTGATCTTGGGATCAATGAAGTTATGAGTGCTACCAAAATCAATGAGTATTGTAAGAGGGAGTTTTTTGAAGAAACCCTTGACCCGCATTGTTTATGGGGTTGTGACTCTGGATAATGCATCGAGAGATATCTCTGGCTGGTCGTCTTGAAATCAAAGGTTAATAGGTAGTTGTTGAATGTCATCCTCAGCGTTTACTGGATCCTGATCATCATCACAAATTTCTGGTTTAGGCAGATAATCCACATCCAAGAGATAGATGTTTTTCTCAGCACATCGATTTCACTGGGTGAATTTCTCATCAAAATTATAACAAATCCCTTTTTCCCTATGTGCCCACATCTCAGATTTAGACAAATGCTTGATAGGAGTGGTTCTAGGAGCTAGAGGAAATGGAGGTCTTTGGGGAACCATATTTCTGAATGGAACAAAAGTGGATTTGGAGCGTTGTTGAGCCATGATCTTGTCCTCTACCAACTTATCCAACCCTGGGGATTCCATCATTGTGTTGATATTGAAAATTTTAACCTCAGATTGGATTGCATCCTTCCGACCACTAATAAAATAAATCATGTAGAATGCATCAGGAAATCCTTCTATGTGATTGGACAGTTTCTCAATTCTGTCTGATAGTCCTTCATTGTGCCAGTTTTCCAAAATTTGGTGAGTGCTCCTGTGAATTCATCAAAATAACTAGGGCCAAATTGTTGCAAAAGGAATTGGAAAAAATATTACCAATTTGGCTTTATGTGAGCCTTGATGTACCAACGAAACCACTGAAGGGCGTCATGTTCCAAATGAAAGGGTGCAAGTGGAATTGTATAGACATCAAAAGTGTTATGCAAACTGAAATATTGTTCTACCTTGTAAATTCATCCAGTCGGATCATCACCATTGAAGCGAGGAAAATTAAGCTTCAGCCAATGAAATTTTCTAGAAGAAGAGAACCCAGTGTCTATAGAAGACTCGGGCTATCGTCGGTTGCTCATGGCTGAATGCTGAAGATGGAGACCCATAAATTTTTTATCCAGATCTTCGAATTTGGTCTTGAGGGCGACAAGTTCTTCTTCCATTTTTTTATATTCTCCTACGTAAGTGACAACCATAAGCATGATTTTTTTGGGGGGGAAATGGGTAGAAAAACAAAAACAGAAAGGGTTTTAGAAGAGGAAAACTTTGAGTTGAGAAAAACTCGGGTGGGTAATTGGGGTTTGACTAGGTTTTGGACAATTCCAAGGGACAGGGAAGCAAAAAATGCAAATTTCAGAAGTGAGGTAAAGGAATTGGAAAAAATTTCAGAGAGGGACAAAGAAGTAGAATTGGGAAACAAACACAGTGGAAAAATTTAAAGGAGATTGGGTGAGAATCGGAGAAGTTATGGAAAACCCTAAAAATAGACAAATGTGGAATTTTGGGCTTAGGGAAGTGGAATTTTGGATAGGGTCCTCATGGAAGGAATATGCAAAACGGAATTATGTGGGTTACGATGAATTTTCAAGGGAAATGGAGCTAAAACAAAGAAGATATGGCCAAAAATCATAAATTTATACTCTCTTTTTTTTGCTTGGTGGAGATGATCTGTGGTGGCCCTAGAAAATGGTGCTTTATCAACTGGAAATAGATATGGACCCCATGTATGTTTAGATTACTAAATGTTCAGGGGATTCACTTGGCCACCAATGTTGTCTAAGGACTTGCATATTTGGAAAGTACCCCTCACTTCATGACTTAGGTAGTATTGATAACCACTTTTCCATAAACGATCTCTCTTGGTTTACCTCACAGGTGGAAACTAGTCAATCAGGTAGGGGTTATTTCCCTTTCTCTTGGAAGGCCCTCTTAATGGCCAACTACTTCAGGGTTCCTGTGGTAACCCTCACAATTAGTTTTGGGGATATGCCCAAGTACTTCTCACAATTAAGTGGATAGGGTTTAATCCCTGATCTAAATGAATAATATTGATGCAAAGAAGAAGCACTACTATAATAATCACAACTCCAGGAAGCATGACAAAAGAGAAAAAAAATTGGCAGAAATTTCACCCAGCGAGCCCAAGAAAGTGCTCTAACACCATATGTGAGGAACCTCCTACAATGAAAAATAAGAATGCACGATATAATAGAAATAACAGAGCATAGAAGAGATTTTATTGATCGCATGCCACTTTGAGGGGGAAACCTCCTTTGAGCAAGATCAATACAAATAGATCTTGGATTCCTTCATTGGCCTCAACATGTACTTATATACTAAGTCTAATCTAAACAACTATTACTCCCCATGAATGTGTGATAATGTAACATACTAACTAGATGACTTAACAACTATTACTACCCATGAATGTGTAATAATACAACATACTAACGGGATGACTTACAAAGCATATGCATCTGATAAAATACACTAAGAAAATAAATAGGAGGGTTGACAGGGGTTCTTAACAAGATTCAACTCAATCAATTCGAATTGTTGAAAGTATCCTTATAGTGACACCTTCTCCTGTTGCTCCATAAGTTTATGCGATATCTCATATCTCATATTCTCATATAGCGGATCCAAAAGAAGACAGTCAAAACTCAATTTTTGAAGAATACCTCTCATTCTCCAGTGATTATTATATTCTAAATTTCGTGTAAAGTTTGTCATTGAAGCTCAAGGAGCTGAAGAGAAATTTGATTCCTCTCTCTCTAATCATGTTGTTGGTGTGCAGAAAAGTGATACTTTGGATGTTTTGGAAGAAATATCATATTTTAGGAGTGATCCATTCACCCTCATTGATCTAGTTCTTCCAGCAAATTCCTACATGATTACTTGCACCAATACTCAGAGTTTTGTTGAAGAAGGAGACATAGTGCATATGTTATCTCAGTGGCGTTGGAACCTTTGTTCCTTATTCTTGGATCTTATATCACCTTAATTGGTTCAAATCTCAAGTTTCAAGAGCCTCAAGTCATGCTTGTAGTTGTTCTCATCAATTTTGGTGTGAAAAACCAAGCACCTGAAGTGTTTTTCAAAAATTTTGTTGCTGGGGATTCGATGCCAGTTTCTTCTCATAAGTTTTCTGATATGAAATATTGTGAGTTTATGGATATTTTGAAAGATATATTATATTATAGAGATAACACATTCTCTATCCTTTGTCTCAAGTCTTCTCCTCACATGGTCGCATGCTCATCTCCTCACAGTAAATATGGAGACCTCTTGCATTCGCTTGGACACTTGCTCCCCACACCTTGAGCTTATTGTACCTCAAATGGTTTAATGTTCAAAGATGTAACATATTAGTTTCTTGGGTTTACATCAAATGGTTTGAATTCTCAAGAAATTTTTCTCCCACGTCAGTGTACCTCAGTTGATTTACATGGTCCCATAATCTATTATGCAGCTGTCTGTGTTCCTGATTCAGTTGAGCAGATTCATGTTCTTCCAAAGAAGAATATTTGTCCATACATAATAATTTAATTTGGAGAGGTTCACATGCACATTCTTGGGACATTACTGCATACAAGGACCATCACTCTGTAAACTGCATCTCTATGGAGCAGCATTGTAGAAATATTTTTTACAAGTTTTTTGATATAAAAGCTTGACCCTGTTTTTTCCTGCTTATTTTGAAAGGGGGTTTTTCCCATAAGGTTTTCCTTGTTTTCTTCAGTTTGTTACAAATTTCCTTTTGCATTTAGATTGTATGGGTGACCTTTGGTCTTAGTTTCTAGGGCCTAGGTTGTCCAAAGTCAGGATTTTTTTTTGGGGGAGGGGGGGATTATTATTAATCCTCCCTTTGACCACATAGTCTAATTGCTTATTTTCCTAGATTAGTAGGTTTTCATCACTCCACTAGTGCATGGGGGACACACCTAGGGGACATATGCCACTTACTACACCTGATTGCATAAGTTTAGGTGCCCTAGGGACCAATCCCTATAGTTTAGGAACCCACTATGAGCTCCAATAGTAGTCTCCTTCAATTGACCTTGGTAGGTAATCAATTATGTTCAGTTATGCTCCAGTTACCATCAATTAGAACACAATTAGTTATCCCAATGCTAGTTTGCATGATTTAAGGGAGTGTGGGTTCCTTTTCTCGCATACCCTCATCAGTTAATGGTAGATTCTTCATTTTATTCTTCATATGTTTCACCTCTATCTCTGCAGTGAACAGCTGCTCTGTGATTTTCTCTAACTCTATAATGTTAATCAAAGATTCCCACATCTATAAAACTTTCTTGAATTCCTTGGCAAAAAGTTCCTCTACCTCTTCTATTCACTTCGTAGCCTCAGTGCTGCTTGTCTTCTTCCTTGAAATGTTACTTCTTTGGAACGTTAGGACCAACGAGAGTAAATTTCATCAACATCACTAAATATATCTTTAACTTCTTGTAAAGTTGAAGGCGATGACCCAAACTCTCATCATTATTCACCATTGTCTGAAATATTTTTTAGAATGATTGATTTTACCAATGGATACTTTGCATTTTGGCAGTTTTTCTCCTAGGTGCATCAGGTGGTTTGGTTGGAAAATCATCTGGTAGCTGAATTTAAACCACTACTTCTTCCTCTTCCAGTAGTGGTGCTGCTTTGTTACGGCTACTAGACCATTTCCTATTTGAAATTTTTGGTGGGTCTGGTCATAACATCACTTAGGGGATGACAGGTATACATTCATCTTCTTTTGCAACTGCGACCCGCGGTAGAATATATCCTGTAACGTCTTCCATAATGTCCATGGGTGATGGTGTCTCGAAAATGGATTCTACAACTGTGCTTGTACTAGAAATAGAGATAACCATACTCTGTATAAAATTTCCTTGCAATTGTAGACAATAAGGAAACACTCTCACTCGGATGCAGCTAAATTGTTGGGCCAGGAGAAGTGCACAAGGAAGAACCCAAAGCACAATCCCAAGAGGAAAAGCAGGCGTGCGGTTGGGGAAAAGTAGGTAAAGGAAGAAGTGTAAGCGTAGAGAAGAGAAATATGCAATGAGGATTTGTGAGACATGAAAAGCGCACCCAAATTTAGTGGAAGAGTTAAGGTTGAATAGGTGCAATTCAAGGAATACTACAGAAGGACGAGTCGACAAAAGACTAAAGGATAGTTTTACAGCTAGTTATGACCTGTAAAAACATGCTAAAAGACATTTCCACATCTAGTTATGGTTGTGGTTAATGTAATGTAGGACTTTTGCGTCTAGTATGGCTTGTCATCAATGTATTAGAATATATTTTGTAGCCACTTGAGTCTGTAATAACTGAGCTATACTCAGTCGACCCTGCGTGGTCTTGTAAACACTATATATATGAGAAACACGCTCTGTATAAGGGTTAGCTTCAAGGAATAGTTTCAAGTTATCTTCAGAAGGATTGTAGTAGTTGATTGTAGACTTAGAGAGAAGTCTGCTAGTAGAAGGTTATTGAGTCACGGATCTGCAGCTGAGTGTGCAGACCATTTTGTAGGAGTTAATCTGTAGCTGAGTGCGCAGATAGTAAAGTAGAAGAGTCGATCCAGGATGTGTGTGGATCAATAATATTAGTTAGAAGAATAAAAATGAGAGCATGAGAGCAAGAAGAGTTGAGCTAAAAGACATATCTCAAGAACAGTCTGTAAGTCGCAGACTGCAAGGTGCTACCTATATTTCTCATGCCAGATGAAGAGCACCTTGGTGGTTTTTCCCAAATGGTTTTCCACGTTATTTCCTATGTTGATAAATGTTGAATGTTGAATGGTGAATTTCACTGGTTGAACATTTAACCGTCAATGTTGAATGTTTGATTATCTTCCATTATTTACCGTTATTGTGTGAATGAATGTCGCAATATTGATGAATGCAGTAAATGAATGAACAACTAAAGCATTGTTGACCATTATGTATTACTCCTGTTAAAATACTGTTAAGTTATAATACTATTGTGTCATTGTCATGTACGTTCAATAAATGAACTGCGTCGTATAGTTGCACCAGTTGTTATGTTCGCAAGGATAAAGTAGTGTTGCACGGTGATTGCAGTGCATGGTTGCATCTCTGTCGCATAGTAACATACTCCATCCCTCCATATCTATCGAGCACCTTGGCCACGCGCCAAGGGACTTTTATCCCTCTCCAACTGCAGAAACATGGTTCTGGTAGTTACACATTAAGATATATCGGGTGAGACTACACCTACCTCGCAGGTGTTGCTGGTAGAGATCACTCTGTCAGGCTGATGTCTTTGGGTGTTTTGTTGGTTTTGTGTTGTTGTTGAACCTAGGCTGTGTAAGTAAGGAGAAGAGGCCAACACCAATGAACCAAAACTTGGGCATGAGGATGATAATGTCTACCCATTCAATCAATCAGTCCTTCACACTAGCCAGAAATTAATGGAAAGGTGGAAGCGATTTCCATCACATGGGCCAGTTGTTAGAATCATTATATGGAAACCACCATGCAAACCATCACTTTCCTGTCACATCAGTGGTATTTATTATGCAATAATGGCAGAAGTGACCAAAGAGAAGACCACCAAAATTTCTTGTGTTTTTAAATTAATTAGAGCCAGTTGTCATTTCTGTGACTCAAGTGAATCCCATGATAGATATGTTCTTCCTTTAACATATTTTTATACTTTGATGCATTTATTTCCTTGTGACAGACTGAGGGTAGTCACTTCCAATTTTCATCTATGACAAACAGACAGTTTGGGACAACTTTTCATTTTTCTTTTTTTCTTTTTTTTTCACCCAGTCAACCAAGTTGCAGCTATACTAGTATGGCTTTAGCCGAATTCCATTCACCAATCCTATAAAAGGTGTTCCATCTAACTTCCCTAGTTGCATTGATCCTCCATTAGTGATATGAATTACAATTTATGGCCCTAGCTAGTGTGTTTTCATCTTTCCTGGATGCTTTAAAAATTTTCTATCATATAGAAGGACAAGTCCTCCAACCAAAAATTGCTTATTCTTGATGTTTCGGTCATGCCATACTTTTTTTCATTCCTTCTCAATGTTTTGATGATACCCTGCAACAAAACCTTCTTCCTCCAACTTCACTAGTTGCGACAGTCTTTCCTTGATAGCACCAATATATGTTATCTCTATAATTGCAACAATCCTTAAACTGGGTACAATATATTCCATCTGCATAACAACTTCTTGTCCATACACCAATCGAAATGGAGTTCGGCCTATCAACTTCTTACAGGTCATGCGATATGCCCACAGTACCACAAAGTTTTTGGTCCTGATCATCTCTTTGAACATTGCAAATATTTATCAATATTTTCTTTAAGATCTTGTTGAATTCTTCGACAACACCATTTGCTTGAGGGTGATATGGAATTGTCTTCATATGCTGGATCTAGAATTATTTACTCCATTCATTGATCAACTAACTGACAAAGTGTGTGCCCTAGTCACTTATCAAAATTTTTGGGCATTTGATTCTAGTGACAATATTGTCGAACAAAAACATGGCAACAATCGCAACAATACAATCCTTTATTGGCTTTTCTTCATCCCATCTGGTCAAGTAATCCATCACAGTAATAATGTATCTTGTGCATGTTCGCTTTCCGGGTGGACTAATAGGTCTGAAAAAATTAACAGCCCATTTGTCAAATGCCTACAAAGTTATCTGAGGTACTAGAAAAATTTCATCTCATCGCGATGGCTTTTTGGTTCTCTAGAAAACATCACAATTGTGACAGTATTCTCGAGCATCCGCATGCATGGTGGTCCACCACAATCCTACTTGCAATATCTTTCTCATTGTATCTTTTCAAGCATAGTGGACTTCTATGACACCATCATGCGCTTCATTTAGTATCATTAGTCGCTCATGTTCCAAGACAAAGTGATGAAGAATCTCATTAGGTCCCATTTTATATAATTGTCCAGTGATCAACTGTAAGTTTGCAGCTCGAACAACTAACTGTTTCTTCTGCGTAGTAGAAAATCCTTTGGGCGCATATCATGTACTCAATAATTGTATAATATATTTTTATTGGTTATCAAACATCATGATCACAAATAGTTGTGCATCAGGAATACCATCGTCGAGGTTCACAAGTTCTTCTCCACTTTCAAGTCTTCATAGATGGTCTAGTCCTGACTTTAGTTGGCTTGGCTTAACAATGACTTCAAAATCAAATTCCTGAAAAGGGAGAAGCCACTGACAAATATTCTCCCCCAACACTGGCTTATTGACTAGGTTTTCCATGCAGAGTGATTTGCGTACATTTTGAAATTTCCACCTAAAAAATAATGTCGAAATTTTTGTAATGCATACACCATAGCTAAGCATTATCTTTCAGTCGTAGTGTAATTCTTCTCAATTGTTGACAACATCCTTCTAGCGAAGGAAATAGGATGATAAATGGATCCTTCACCAGGGTGCATAAGTACAACACCAAGTGAGACAAACAATGCATCAACATGTACATGAAATCCCTTCTTCCATTCTGCAAAAACTATTATGGGTGTTGTAATCATCTTATTTTTCAATAGATCCATACTTTCTTGGAATTTTTTTGTCCACTCAAGCTTAATATCCTTTTTTAATCATTTTTCCATTAGGGCAGTTACCTCTACATATCCTTTAATAATTTTCTATAGCATCTGGTATGTCCCAATGTCGTTCTCAACTGCTTCATTGTTACAGGGTGTGGTAAGTTGATGATGATCGCAATTTTAGTAGGGTCAACCAAGATTCCATCACAATAAACTACAAGGCCCAAAAAGATTCCAAACGAGGCACAAAAGATACATTTCTTTAAATTCAACAAAATTTAATACTGTTGACATCGTTCCAACATCATTCTGAGGCTCTCAATGTGATACTTTATGAGCCTAAACACCATCCAGTCATCGAAGTAGACCTCAAGAATCTTATGAATAAAATCCTTGAATGCAACCAATATTATCCTGGAAAAGATAGTAGGAGCATTCTTGATTCCAAAGGGCATGACTGTGTATTGAAAACATCCCCATTCTATCACAAAGTTTGTTTTATGTTGATCTTCCTTTGCGATTTTGATATGATGCTACCCAGAGAATCCACCTGTAAAATAATAAACTTCTTGACCCCCAACATTTTCTAATACCTCATTTGTAAATGGAGGTGGAAATGGGTCATGCAGGCATGCATCGTTCATCTTTATTAGGTTGACACAAATGCATACTTCACCGGTAGTCTTCTTATCCTTCACTACTATCGGACTTATCCATTTCGATTCTTCGACTGATTCTATGATTCTTGCATCCAACATTTGATCCAACTCCGTCTTGACCTTTTATTTATACTGCAAATCTAGCTGGTATGGTCACTGCTTCACAGGCCTTGCGCTAGGATTTAATGGTATTTTCATATCTCCAAGGTATCCAACTATCCCCTTCATCTCTAATAATTTTGTAGAGAATAAATCTTGGAATCCATGCAATAGGTCCATCATATTGACAGTTTCTTCATTCCAATAATATCCAATATTGGTGAACTTTGGACCGTCTAGAGATCCAATGTTTACTTTCTTGTTTTTTTAATGGATTTAGGAATTGGTTACTTGAAATACCAAATCCCTCCACTGTGGTAGTACCTTCAAACTTTGGGATTTTTTGTCTCGGGGGTCATCATCATTAGTTCCTCCTGTCACATTATAGCACTCCAACTAGTGCTAGATTGTTGTGCTACTCTCATCAAAGTTTAATGTCAACATAGGGATATCTTCGAATATATTCATCTTGATTACATGGAATGTAGCATCAATCAAAGGATGATCATAAAAAAACTCGAATCTGTGTGTAAATATATTATCTAGTTCATCCCATTCAAGGGTCCCTCATCGCAAATCAATCGATGTGTACTATTTCCTTTGTATCATATCTAATGTATGCACAAAATCATGAACCCATTCCTATCGCGAGCATTCCTCTCATGTCTCATGACAGTATGCAATGTGCTCAGCAGGATTAGTTAATCCTATGTACTTTTGACCAATATAACTGATCTTCTCTCCAAATTGTATCTCCATCGATTTTCGGCATTGAGGTCAGTTTAGGATAGATTTTTTATGTGCAGCCCACCATCTCACAGGTTTAGCTTTGAAGGAAAATTCCAAAGGGGATAAGCATTGATGTTCTATAAATTTTTCTTTAAATTCTATTAGAAAACATATCATGTTAGGTAAACCTTCTATTAGCACTGGAATTGAGCCCAAGGTTGCGAAAGGCTCGCTCCTGGGTAATAGAAAAACCACTTTAGGCTGTGCCTCTAGCCCTGCACAGTTAGAGAGGGATCTCTTGTTGGTCGCTGGAGTACCTCCACATAAGTTTGTCAATCTTGTGTGTCACCAGAGTCTACTCTGCATAGGATTTTCAATCAGCATGATCAGGGGGATAGGATCCTGAATGGGGTAAATTATGTTGAGGAAGGTGCATGGTGGGATTATCGGGGGCAAGGGACCATGGGAAAATGGAGTCAAAACCTGCACAAGAAATGATCACAAATGGAAAGAATGAAGAAAGGTAGCAAACGGAGGAAAGATAGTTGTTGATTTCCCAATCAGGATATTTTAGCGAGTGATTGAGAGGAAAATGTGGGACATTCCATCGCATGGAGCACCAACGAGATGAATTCCATGCAAATTTAGAAGAATCATTGTTGAATGCATGAAACAGTAGTCAGAGCATAACAAGTATGAATTCTGAACCACTATACCCTATGTTGCAGACATGAAAAGAAATAAACAAAATGGAGTGGAAACAAGAAACACATTTACACATAAAAGAAAGTACTTATTGGAAAAAACAACAACACATGAATCTCTGCTATGAGTAATAGTCTTTCACTGCAATTTATTCATACACAGGTATCAAGCTTTACAAATGGGATCCTCAGCCCAAGATTCTTTCCCAATCCAATTCACTAACCCCTTTCTTCCTCTATTGGGAGAATTTTTATACAATCCTATTGCTAAGACTACCGAATAAAAAGTTGTTACAAGTTTCCATCAGGCGCTAATAGTGCAAAGAGTGGACTATCGCCACGTTTTACAAATATAAACAAACATCATGGAGATGCAGTGTGTAAAAATGCGGGTTGATAGCGCAGAGCCTCCCACCATTCTGCTTCGTGAAAATAATTCCCATGCAGCATGCTGATGGTCTATTTCCCACACAGACTGCTAGGGACCCATTTTGCCACTACTACATTTCAACCAAAAATCCAACGACCGTATTGTCGGATTTTCGACACTTCCCTGTCGCATGTACGACACTATGATTTTTTTTAAGCGTCAGTGGATTGTCATCGATTATCTGACATCTCTCCAATCCATCGGTTAAGCGACAGCTCAGTTTACTGTCGATTAAATGTAAATCGTCAGTTATCCGACATCTAATTCATATTAAACTTTAAACACCCGTCGCTTAAATGATGATAATGAAAACGTGGGCATCGATTAAGTGACGATAATGAAACCGTAAGTGTCGGTTAAGCGACAGTTAAAAGACGATAATGAAAATGTGGGCGTTGGTTAAGCGTCGATTAAGAGATGGTTAAACGACGCTAATGAAAACGTAAGCGACGGTTAAGAGACAATGAAATGACGATAATGAAAATGTAAGCGTCGGTTAAGCAACAGTTAAGCCGGTTAAGCATCAGTTAAGAGACGGTTAAACGACGCTAATGAAAACCTAAGCATCGGTTAAGCGACAGTGAAACGACGATAATGAAAACGTAAGCGTCGGTTAAGCAACGGTTAAGTGATGGTGAAACGATGCTAATGAAAATGTAAGCGTCGGTTAAGCGTCAGCACACCAAAGAAACCCATCTATTAACCGACGGATTATGAAAACTAAAATGTCGGTTAAGCGACGGTATTGAATGTTTAAAAAAAAAAATCACCTACAGGTCGTCACTTAACCGACGGCTATAAGTGTTTAAAAAAAAAAATACAAATGCCAAATTACTGGAGACACACCTTGATGTTTGTATAGATTGTGAAATTACTACAATAAAGTGAACAATGCATCCAATCCATCAAGAATCTACGTAGAGCGTTCAAGAAAACTTGCTGAACGGGCCAAGAAAGGTATAAAACCATACAATAAAGGTAATCCATAAACCCCAGTTCCACAACCCTTAGGGGAAAAAGCAACTAGCCAATAGTCTTGTTGATCAACTAACCTAGAAAATTCTGTCATCAAGCAATTCTCTGAATCTGTTACTTCCTAAAAATCCCGCAAAAAATTATTCTTTAACACTTCTGGATCAGCATTGTAGTGAGCCCTTGCAGATGGGAGAAACCCTAGAATAAGTGAGATAATCCAAAGAGGAGAGGTTGACAACCCTTCGAACAATACTACACACCAAAAAACTTGAAATCAACTTAGAATAGAGGCCAAAAAGAGCACTAGTGCACAGAATACTAGCATGAACAGCCTTGAAATAACTCAAAATATCCACGAAAAAAAGGGCTAAAAAGAACCTCTGAAAAGGATGGTCTGGAAGGAGAACTGGTACAATAGCCCAAAGCTGCTTCCAAACAGCCAAAAAATCTTCCAGATTAGCAGAAAACCAGTCTGAAATAAATCGCCAAGAAATCCCTAATGCTGGATGTTAAAAAATGTTCAAAAACTCTCCAAATCAGTGCATAAAATAGGGGCCAAAACAACCCTAAATGGGGTGCGCTTCACCAGCAAACAATATCACCAGAAAACAGCACCAAAACTCTGTAGGTTAGGCACAATATCCCATTGTAAATTCTGATCACTGAAAGAACAACCAAGAGGAAACCCTAAAATCTACAATTAATGGAGAAAATAACAACATTAGGGCAGTGCACTCCTTATAGAGGGAAAATTCCCTAGTATAAGTGTGCTGGAGAGATAAATCAAGCCAATATTGAAGAGAAAAAGGCTGCATAAGGAAGAGGAGGTTCACATCCAATTTGATTCCACATTGAGGTCACAAGAGATAAACAAGGATCGAATGGAACCAAATAGCAAATCCTGAATCAGCATAAACCATAAACACATAAAGAGAAGGGAAGATGAACCCATGAACAATAGGAACACAAGATGTAGGTGCCTACAGGCCAAGGAATCACATAAGAGATCGCTTAGCTCGTGATCAAATAATATAATTGTATAATTGAGGGTGAGTGTATTTATACACTCTAAGGTGGGGTGCCCTCCCCAAGAGGGGTTATGGACCCACTAATCCAGATCAGCCCTAACCAACAAGATATAATAGAATAAAGAATTTGACTACATCGTCTTTTATCCAAAACCAAAGACAAACTCAAAATACAGACTAGGTAAGTAAATGGCCTTATGTGAAGATTACACATCATTTCAAAATTTTGCAACCTGCTCCAGTGAATTTGCAACATGCTCTAGTGAATATGCAGCATTTAGTTGGCACCATAAGGACTGTTGTGTTCTGTCCACAACAAGTCTGTCATTTTTATAAGCATAGTTTGTTACTATAAATGGCCCACGGAAAAACCCAACAGAGGGAAGAAAATTACAGAATGGTTCAACCTCTGTTTATAGAAAGAGAGCCCAGGACAGATTAACTTCCCTAGAAGATCAATTAGGGGCCTTCAAATTTAAAATTTTCTGAACTGACTAAAATTATGAACAAGTGCAATGTATAATCAATTAACAACAAAAATTAATCTTAAAGAGACCACCCAGACCACTAAATTGGAATCATCCCTATCTGAGCTCAAATCTACAAATGCAATCAACAATAACCAGGATGAGATAGGTGTTCAAATCAAACAATCTCTTAATAGTCGATAGATCATTAAATGAATCATGCAGCTTCAAATATATATTCAGATCAATTAGCCAACATGCACAGACTATTTGAGAATTATAAGCTTGAGGGCACCGACCTTTTGCGCCTGCATCCTTAACATCAAATTTGTTTTGAATGACATGTGATCCCATTTTCTTTGTCTCTTTTCCCCTATTAACTGTTCCAAAATAGTAAGTACAATAAAGAAACCAACCAACAACAATAAATGCTTCAATAAACCTTACATGCATTGAACACGCTTTACTTTGCCAGTTAAAACCTCAAAGAACAAACTTTTGTTTTCAAGTGCTAAAAAGTCAACAAGCATCATTCACCCAAGTATTTAACATATCATTCAGTTATTTTGTACCAGAATCTATATTCCAAGTTTCGCCATTTTCAATAATAGTAATGCATGGACAGCAATTAACCTTTTGCAAACCCTGGTTGCTTATAAACTCTTTCTGGAAAATATCCCTTCTTAATTACTTGCACATCTGCATCACTCTTATTCCTGTCTGAAAAACATGACTCCTTGTCTATGGCATCACCAACATCAACAAGGGCATTATCAAACTCTAATGTTTCTCCAGATTCTATTTTCTCGTAATTCCTCAAGAACCTATGATCCAAAGTTAGCAATACCCTTGTCAGTGGTGGTAGGTGTTGAGTCACAGTGAGACATACATATAAACACAATATGGTATTCATATCGATCCAGGTAATGGACTTAGAAAGCATGGTTTAAATTTAATAACTTTTAGTAGTGCTGAGTAATTTATACTTATGAAAAATGGTGATTGTGTTCAAATGTCATTGAAGGTGTAATGATTTATTCATTTAACTTGTGCCCATTTTCATTTTTCATTCATTTTGCTGCAGTTTGGAAAAGATGGGAGCTCTTGTGTGGCATAAGGTGGTCAAGGAGCACCAAGGATGGCGGCTTATCACATGTATCTGGTTGCATGCTGGGGTCATTCATCTGCTTGCCAATATGTTTAGTCTCATATTTATAGGGATTCGCCTAGAGCAGGAGTTTGGTTTTGGTGATTTTTGTAAATTGTTACAGGATTTCAGACAATTGCATATTAGTAATGTTTACCTAGAATCGGAATATCATATAGATACCCACTTGTTTATTTCATTGGCTGAAACTGGTTGTCATGTTTTCGCTGTTCACATCTAGGTACAAAATTACATTGTACATGCTTATAACAGCCTCAAACTATATGAATAATACACAATTGCAAAAGGCAAGTAAAGCACATAATGACATCTTACAATGAAAAATCTTACCCTGAAAATATTCCATCAATGTATTGCAAACTCCGAAAGTAAATTCTGATTTCTCATTGTTTTCCCCTGTGAAAACACATCAAGGTTTATTATTTCCTAGTGTCAAATTTTAACTTATATTTGGTCCTGCATATTTCCCCATCTCGTACTTTTTCTTGTGCTTCCAATCTACCCACCTTTCCTTTCTGATTCATTGAACATCTGAAAGCTAACACCATCTCCACTTTGTATAACTGTGCCTCGCCAAAACAGTCAGAAGACAGTGGAGCAAAGAGCAATGCAGGATGCTTACATGCATGCAAGAAAACTTTAAATTGACAACTCCTAATGTTTACATCCTTCATTGATTCACTCTCACCTCCATGTGTGATACCCTGGTCACTATCTGGTTTATCTCTATGCATCCAACATTTATGCATATGGAGGAAAATACTTGGGATTTCCCTTTATTCATTGTTGATACAAGTGCTAACTAGATTGGAAATGTAGTCTCTGCTGTAGTCAACGCATACAGCCAATTTTTATGTTATATTTTCATTCTATCATTCTATTGGTTACTTGTGTTGCCGACATTAATGAATCCAAAATATGAGTTGGCAGTCAATAAATTGGTTATTTTCAATTTTTTCTTATGCAGTGAGGGTTGGAATAGTCTACCTAGTCTCTGCTTTTGGTGGTAGTGTGTTGTCAGCACTTTTTAACCAGAACGGTGTATCTGTTGGTGCATCTGGTGCATTATTTGGTTTATTGGGAGCGATGCTTTCAAAGCTTATTACAAACTGGAAAATTTATGCTAGTAAGATTAGTACAATATTTCATTATCTATTTGGTTCTGACAATTTTGATATTGGTGGAATTCTATTACTTCGGTATCTAAGATTGATATTTGTTTTTGTAGTTTGCAGCATTGGTAACACTACTTGTCATTATTGTCATCAACTTGGCTTTTGGGTTACTACCACATGTGGACAACTTTGCCCACATCGGAGGATTTGTATCAGGGTTTCTTCTTGGATTTGTGTTTCTGATGTGGCCTCAGTTTGGATGGGTGAATCGCAAGAACATTGTCCCTGGATATAATGCAAACTCTGTTGTCAATTCTAAGCACAATGCATATCAATATGTACTGGGGTTGTTGTCTCTTATTCTGCTTATAGTTGGGTAAGTGTTTATATGACTTTATTTGTTCTCTTTTTTTTAATTGTCTCTCTGGGTCTTTCACTCTTTCCAAATATGATTTTACATCCTGCATTTTCTGTTCACCCAGTCAAATCTTTATTGTTTTTGTTATTGAGAAGTTTTTGAACTATTTTTTCCCTTTTTTCCCATAAAAATAAACTCCCCTCATCCTCCTACAATTGAGCATTCACAATGAGGAATCTGGTAGCTTGCCAGTGCCCTGCAGATTTCCCCTTTCTCTGGTTTTCTTGATGAAGGGCAATATTAACCACCAGCCACTTTTGTGGCTAGTAATCCTGCAGGACTCTATGGGAATGGATCCCATGACTTCCCTAGGCATTATGCCTTAGCAGGAAGGGTCAAACCAACCGAGCTGACACTTGAGGCTCATTCTGTGAACTTATTTTGCATAGATGGTGGGTGTGGTTTTCTCGTTGCAGTGGTGGTATTACAGAGAAGCATGTAGAGTAGCAATGCTTTTAGCCTAATTAGAGATCAAAAACAATTTGTATGAATTGATTTAGCCACTACACTAAAGCTATGTGCAAATCAGTTTTCTTCTTTGTTAAGCATGATGCATCTCTGTGGTTGTCATGTTTTAAGCATTTTAAACATACCTATTTTGTGCTAGTTAAATGTTTTGATATTTCATAGATTATTAGCATAAGTAACACTACAACATGTACATTCATTTTATGAAAAATGTTTCGATGTATCAGTTATTATACTATACTTTTGTTGAAATTGGATTTTCTTTCAACCCTCCTATGTTATCATGAAAGTGGTGGTCGTATGTCTAGACCATGTCATGCATCATGGGTTCTTCTTGTTTTCCTTCATAATGGGCATAATGGGCTGTTGCTTCTATGCAGTTTGTGCAATCTGAAGTGCATTTGACAAGGTTGGCCACTAAGGAACAATCATGTCTTATGCACTAGCTTTTATGGACCATGAGATCTCTTTCTTCTTTTAGGAAACATTGACTTGAATGTTCTGGTATTTTTTCAAAAGCTTCCACAGTGGATAGTGGTGCCAAGGTGTACATACTACAAACTTTCCTTTCATTAGATGCTTTGTGTATTATTAGCTGTGGCCTATGCTTAAAGTACAGTTTAGTCAAGTATGCATATTTCAGCCGGCCCTAGGTTTTAAAACTAGGAGAATATTGCTTCCGGCCCTAAGTTTTAAAACTGGGAGAAATGCCAACACCTGCTGTTCTGGAAAACCAAGGTATGGCCAGCATTACCTAATCCATTCAATCATTACATAGTCAATACATAGGGGCTCAACAAGAGCATCATGTCTCTTACAAGAATTTAATTTGGGTGGGGACAGTAACAATCATTCCTCTCAACCACCCAACATTCAATGGACACAGCCGGCCCTCGGTTACGCCTGGTAAGAGGGTCAGATATAAAAAATTTCTCATGTTAAAAATTGCTTCTAGATAAAAATTTGCTTTTCCTTATCTAATGTGCCTTTTCTCATAGATGAAACCATCTTTAGACATTCAAAACATATATTGTTGGAAAGTTCAAGTCTAGAACATATGACCGGGCCATGAAAATCAATATGCATGAATCAATTTCTTTACTACCTATAAATAGAGTACAAGATGGTTGGGCATTGGGCAGGATTTTCAGAATCAGCTCTAAGTGAAGATCTACCTACCTGGTCTTCCTGTTCTGCTATTTAGATATGATAAATGGGTGGTATAGTGCAATTAGTAGGTATTTGAACTAATTATCAGTGCACATTAGTTACTCCATTGATATGATACTACGATGTTATTAATAATTTGAATGAAGATTCTTTCGGGCTCAAGTTCCTACATCTTTTCCTATCACAAGTGTTCTTTGGCCCAGAGTATGTGCTTATTTGTCAACGCCAAATACTGACAGATTGTACCGATTTTGACCTAAAATTTCCTTAATGTTCCCTACCATCTACTAGCTACCTTGGTAACCAGTTGGAGCATTTGCTAATTTATTGGACAAGGTACTGGATACAAGGCTTCCTTGCACAAGTTGTATGTGTCAACCTGTCAGTGTTGAACAGCCATGACCTTGTTAGCTACTACTCTACCTACTCTCGGGCAACTATCCTAGTTCCTGGGTTTAGGTTCCTTGGAGCTCTTACTCTGGGTTTTCTCCTTGTCTCAACCAAGGGTTTTCTAGCTTAATTTAACGTAGATATTCCTTAGAATAGTTGAACCTGAGTGATCAAGGCATTCCTTCTCTTGATGTTTGGCAGCCGTAGGATGGAGCAGCATATGCTTTTTCCAAAATGGCCCTGAATACGACAAAGTAAAAAATCCAACTCTGGTATAGTTGCAGGTTGTTTATGGATTTTTGGAGGTTGTGGGTCGATTCAAAGACCCTCAAAACATTTGGGGGCATGAAAGAACTATGTCCCTGGAGCTTTGTTCCATGAAACTAGGCCTAGCACCCAATTTTTTGTCAAATTTACTAGCTGAAATTTCACCAGGAAAAAGACAAATTCGAGCCATTTTGAATAAAGAATATCCTATGCTGCTGTAGGACCCTTTAATGCGTTGGGTTCTTCTATCTTGATAGCAGTCCTTTCAGCTTTCTACCTGTAGCTATTATCAGATGGTTTTTATCTGGCCTTCGTTGGCCTCAAGTAGAAGTCAGCACGTGATGCAACAAGGATGTCCACCTTAATCCAACTGTGATCCATGCTTTTCCTATTGAACATATCATACCTTTAACAGGATTCAAAGTATCATCCACTAATATTCATCATTGCTTCCTGTATTCTGCTATATATTCTAACCTTGTGATGCACCATTGCAGCTTGACAACGACTACTAACTTTGTGAAAAAAACATTGCAAATTACTTATATACTACTTTTGTAGACCCATCGCTACCTTCAACACTTCCTTTAAAATAAACTTGCAGAGTAACTTATGCACTTTGACTCGGATCTCTGTGGAACAAGATCTTTCTAGAACAA
>LPNX011013633.1:1552-37014 GCA_001517045.1 Pseudotsuga menziesii | reverse complement strand
CTACAATCCTGTGGTGTCCCATGTTACCAGCTACCTGAAGGAAAATTAATAATGGACTCATTTTTTGGCCTCAGCAGAGTTATCCGGACTCTAGAATCTTGTCTTTCATCGCCCAAAGTGGACTGATATCAACGATAAAGGTACACGCCTCTATTATTGAGAAATCTATCTAGCTGGAAGAATTCAAGGAATATATTTGTTGTAGGACAGTCTGCTTTTTAAGGAAGAAACCACCCAGAGATCTAGGTTCACCAGGAAATTGCCAGTTGTTGCTGCTGCAACCTTTTCCCCGACTTCAGTTTTTCACTTAAATTCTGGGACCCCTCCTTATCTTGATTTACTTGAATCTAAGGTTGAATTTTTGACGTCTTTGAGTATCTTTTCCTTAAAGTTGAGAGTCCGTGGTGTTGGCTGGTTGCATTCAGTTCAATGGGAGTAGTGAGATCGGGTTTTAACACTTTTAGGAGTGTGAAGGTTTGCCTTAGCGTTTTTTGGTTTTTTGGCCTCCTTTGAGCCTTAGCGCTGTTGGTTCGTCTCTTTGGATCAGGCCTCTTTCTGAAGTTTTCGAACCTCGCATCACTCGCCGTTGCGGCTCCCTGACCAAACCTTTCACCCGACTGAGGTTTCACCCGACGCCCATTTCGCTGTGTAAGGCGCTGGCTGTAGTTTTTGGTCTGCCCGCCGTTGCGGCCAGGGGGTAGGAGTTGATCTCCGATCCGCTTGTCACCCGCAACGTCCGACTTATTGACTGCCACCCGAACCTTTCCTTTACCTCGTCGCCCGCCACCGACTCGCGTCCCGTCCGCCGTTGCGGGTGACCGAACCTTCCAGTTTCCGACCCACTTCCCACCACCGCCCGATCACCTATGACGCCCGTGTTTCCGCTCCCCTCTTCTGGCGCTCCTCCGCCGTTGCGGCTCCTGGAGCCTTCGCCCATCCGATCTAAAAGCTGCCCAACTGCCGATCTACCTTTTCCTTGCCGTTCCGAACCTCCGCAGTTCCTCACCCGGATGAACTAGGCTAGCTCGTTGTGAATGTATCATTATAATTTTAAAATTATGGATGCCTAATGTCTGAATTCAATGGATAATGCACCAAGTTTGTATGCAGAGATCATCTCATGAATCGCTGAAGCAGAGCATCGCGCCGGAAAGGACAACGTGAACGAATGACTGAGGCGTCGATTGGACATTTTCTTTTTAGCGGTGACTGCCAGAAAATAAACGCCTGTGGAAATGATGGAGAAGGTGAAACGACCAGGAAAGAAACTGAATCATCAAGGGCATTGAAAAGACGCGTTGAGGGAACCCAGAGGACATGAGCTGTAGTTTAATAATGGGAAGCTCGATGAAAGCAGGGCTTTTTCCCTTAGAAAATTTTGTAATTGTTGACTCGGAAGAGGAACTATTTCGTTTTGCGAAGTGAACTGCAATTTTGTCTGCTGGAAAGAGTAAAGAAGTGAAATGTACCAATTCTATTCAATGAATAATGCTGAAGAAGAACTATTTCGTGTTCAGCTGTATTTCATGCGCTGTGAGGATATTTGATGTTTCGAACCTAAGTTCTTGTTAATTAATCTGCAGTCTTTTCTGGGATGCATTTGCACTATGAGTAATAATTGCTGTTATAGAATGATCGGTTAACTGGTTATTTGAATATTTGTAGTTTTCATGTGCTGTGGGAAAAGTATCAGCTATCTGTGGTTTTCTTACTGTATGTGATTCTTTATTGCTCATTCAAGATGATAGCCTCGCTCCCTAGGGATAGTTTAGATAGTTAGTTATTTCTGTTCGTATCTGGTTTGTTTGCTTGTGAGCATAAGACGAGAGGTAAGAACCTGCGCATCACTTTGTGACCGCCCCCTGCATTTAAACCAGCCTGCATTTAATTAGGCACGTGCATATCATTTCCTTTAAGTCAAAATACAAAAACTCGGTGGGCCGGGCCGCAACCGGTAAAGCCTTTGTTTGTTACTTTGACCTACGGTAGCCGGACCGCAAACCGGACGGATTCCCTATACCAAACAGTCAGCGAGCTAGTTGGGAACGCTGATTGGGGAGAATCCCTTACTGTTGCTGCCTGCGAATTTCCAGGCCTCAACAGACTGATGGGACATAAAAAAGGAAAGTAAGGTGTATACCCAACGTTCACACATGCACTACCACCCCTGTGAGGGTGACCACCGGTGTAAAGACTGAGAGAAGGGAGTCAACATCTTCCACAAATGGAGTAGAGGGAGGAATGTGACCACTCCCAAATCTATGAGCACAGTAAGGGCTATGATTCCCCCAAGTATGACACCAGGGTCTATACTAGGACCAAGGACGATTGATAGGATACTAGGCATGCCGAAAATAAAAGGAACCAAACTCAAGAGAGCATAAATATACTCAAGTAACCATGATCCCAAAGGCCAACTAGCACATAAAGAGCACACTCCTTAGAAAGTCTACAGCCAAAATACAAACAAACCAATGGGAGGATATGTGAGCTCCCGAATGCAGTAGGTATGTCTTGCCTAAGAGAGGCTTAAAACTCCCATACACTACAAGTGGAGGTACGTAACCAATTATAGTGGCCCTCAGCTTCAACACATATATCGACTGTGTTGTCTGACCCCTACTTGGTGAGGACACCTACAGAATAACCTCTGCAAAGTACCCCCTCGATAACCTAGGTAAGGAAACTAAGGTCACCTCAATATAATCAATGCTCAGGTGGACAGTCACAGACGGGATTAACCGTATGGGTAGGGTAGCAAAGCATGAAACTCTCGAAAGAGCCCCCAGATACAATACAATCCTAGAAATATCTCTGGTGCTAACAGAAAGTGACCAGGGGTCATCCTAATCACAATTGTGTGCACTGCCTCATGCTTAACTCCCGTGTAAGAGGAGCATCTTGAGAAACACTAATTATACCAAGGATTTCACTATCTCACCTAGACAGACACCTACTTCTTGTTGTTTAGTAGTCTTGGAGAATTAACTCACAATGAACTATTCCAAGACTCTAAAACCTAATCTCGTTGATGCACCCTATAAAAGAAAAGAGTGTAATTCATTTTATTGTGCGTTGATTTTAATTGGCTGTTATTACTCAAAGGGAAATGGTCGTGCAACTAATGATATGAAGACTCAGCAGTGAAATAAAAGTGCACACCATAACAAACAATGCTAAGTGCAATCTTTGTCAAATGAAAAATAGGGTATGCCACTACATGAGATGCATAAATATATATTCCTTTCCAAATTCCAATGCAATCCTTCCTATATGAAAGCCTAAATAAAACTTTCATCCAAGCAATCCAATGCAAGTACCTCCTCAAATCTATATGCAAAAAATTCAACTACCTTGTATTTTTCAATATAAAAGAATGAAAAATGCAATAAAAGTCATCTAAAACTCTCAATCTCTGCAGCAAGTATAAAACACAAGCTCAGCAAGACACCGAGACAAAAAAGAGTAATGCACTAATGGAAAAACAAAAAAGATAAATGACTAAAACTACTTTCAAAGAAAAATCAATGAAAAAGCGGTCTCTGGTCACAAAAGAAGCATCCAACAAACAATATCAGACCAAAGGAAGACCCAACCACACTCACAACCCACCCAACAACTTCCCACAACATAAAACTCACCAAAATGGAGGATGTATGCGATTATTTAAAGAATAGTTGCGCATATACGCGACTTTTCGCCAAAAAGTTGCGTGTATACATGGATTTTGGCCAAAAACCTGCATGTATACGCGACTTTTGGCCAAAAATCTGTGTATGTACATGACTTTTAGCCAAAAACCTGCATATACAGAGAAGACAGTCGTAAAAAGAAAGCCAAGGGTCAAACCAATAAAGGGGAGTGTCAATGGATGAACATACTATAAAATGCAACACAGAAACAAGGAGAAACAAAGAGCAAGTCAAGAATATCAAGCACAGTGTCCCCCCAAATCCCAAAGACAAACAAGGAACGTCCCCAGCAGAGTCGTCAATTCTGTTACGAAAAAAAATTCCTATGGCTTGGGGTACCACAACAGACAGAGTAACCGCAGAAATCAATCATTTCCCATATGCAAGAGAAACCAAATATCTAACACTAAAGGATCTTGAAACATACCTTATTCCGGACATTTTATGTAGATCCCAATTGAGCTTTTCCACTCTCGCTTGTATTAACAATTTGCTCTCTCAACATTCAACAAACAAGACAAGCATGCTATATAATTGTGTTAGACCTACTCTAGCATATATAATCAATAACATATAATAATTTAAAAGCATCCATGGATTCAATACTCATTAAAATACACATTATTGGACAGGAAAAGATATTTCTATTAATATAAAATATAGATTACAATAGTGACAACATCTGTCGGCACGTCTGTGAATCGGAGAAACTGAGTCCTCCACCACTTCAATCCTTCATATCTCGATAGCAATCTTACAAGCAAAGGCAAGCTTGGGAAGAACACAAAGTGCTCCAAGGGACAAAGGGATGTAGACTCAAGTATAAACTCCAACAACAATGGACTATAGTTTTCTTGCTCATCAATTCCTCCCCTTTCAATGTATCCAAAGGGTTCCTTATATAGTGCTTCAATGGGGAAATGGCAAGTCAAATTTGAGCAATCTCAAGGCATATAGAAGGCCAAGAGACAAGTGGCTCAGATCCACATCAAGAAAAACTCCAAAAATATTTGTCATTTTGCACACATCTTGATGTACACGGGTTTAAGGGTCAAATCCATGTATATACGTGAGAATATGTTTAAAAGTCGTGTATAGCAAATAATGCATGTTTTTAGGGATGATCTTGGAAACATCAAAGGTACAAAAATGGTCCATGGGGTCTAAAGAGTCTGCAAAGGGACAGGGAAGGCCATAAAGGTGTGATCCACCATGTGTGGTAAAATCAGCTGTAACAACATCCAAGAACAACCTATATGACTATTTACGTCTGAGAAACCTACGAGCTTCACCAATATTTTATGCTCAGACAACCTATCTCACTAGCTATGCTAGAACTCTCTCTTTTGAGAGATCTCAATCTAGATCACATACTGGAGCTTCACTGCTCCTCTCTGCATCATACAAAAATGCAAGTCAGATCAATCAAATCAAAATAGTATTTTTCAAAAGAAACATACTACCTCCCAAATAGTCGAGCAAGTGGCAACATATTTTGCCTCGACTGTACTCAGCGCCATGCAGTACTCCATCCTGCCAAACCAGTAGCCCATACTGGATCTCAAACTAAATAAGCATCCCAATGTGTTCTTCCTATTAATGGCACTGCCTACCCAATCTGAATCCACATAACCCTCTAGGTTAATCTTCTGATTCGCTTCATACTTGAGCCCATAATCATCTGTACCCTTCAGTTACCTCACTGCATGCTTTGCAACCATCAGGTGAACATGTCTTGATGTGTTCATAGCAAACAAATATCTGGTCTCATATTCGTTAGGTACATCAAAGAACAAATCATCTAATGATACATCGTGGCATAAACCATCTTTGATGAAGCATCACTCAATAGCTTTAGGTTTGATGCCATAGGTGTGGTAATGGCCTTGCAGTCCATCATCTTAAACCTCTTCAAGATCTCTACTGCATACTTCCCTTGTCCCAGGGAGATTCCACCTGCATTCTGCCACACCTCCATGCCTAGAAAGTAATGCCCATACCCAAGTCGTTCATCTCGAACTTAGTAGCAAGTCTCCTTCTTGCAACTTTAATGAGTTCCTCTTTTCCTGTCAGGAACAAGTCATTGACATATAACAGGAGAATCACTGGTCTTCCTCCTTCAACCTTGAAGCAAAAGTTGGAATCCGCTTTACTCTTATTAAATCCTAGAGCCATCAGTAATCTGCCCGTCATGTTGTACCATGTCGAACCTCAGGATATTCTGTAGCCACTCCCTCTGAAGCAGAGCATCATTCTCCCTATGTCTTTCATACTCTATGTATTGAAACATTATGTACTTGAGTGATAGGTAGCTTCCTCTGCAACTAATATTCTATGTATCCATTTAGGGTCATTGGATACCAAGATCCTCTATCTTGAGCCTTTTCAAAAGTTCTTCTTGCACCCATCTATGATATTGCCATCCTCTATAGGCTTTCATCTTTAACCTTGTAGCAAAGGTTAAGATCTTCATTCCTCTAGGTGATCTCCAAGCTCCTCGTGTATGTGTTATCCCATGGGTGTCTTCTGAGCTCGTACAAGAACTTCTTTTGCACACATGAGTCTGTCTGTCAAACTTCCAGTGGCTGCAAATGTCTCTTCATAGTATATTCCTTCTTTCCGTGAGAACCCTCATGCTATGAATCTTGCCTTGTATCCTACTTCATGTTGGATCTTGCAGATCCATATGGAAGATACTATGGAATTCCCTTCAAGTCTTCGACATCGCATTCTAGTCATCATTCTTCATTTTGGATTATTTTTTAAACTGTCGCCACTTGTTCTTTGGAACAAGTCTCATCCTTATTTTCTTGTAGGCGATTGTACATGATATTTCCTACAAGTAAAATGCATTAGTTGTATGGTTAGAAACATTCCATAAGACATATTCATATTGGAAAATTCTTATGCATAAATATATAACCATGCAACTATTTTAGCCAATACAACATTCATCCATATCTCACAGAAACTTTCTAAATGCCTTCCATCTCTACCATGACATCATTGAGATTGTGCACTAATCCAATATGTCAACAAAGAGGTTTCATTCTAGATAATTCGCAATGGATAGTTGTATGGAACCATGAGCTACTTACCCATCACATGCATATTAGTAATATACTGTCATTAATGCAAACATTCTATCATGCATAACACATCAACTGAATATAAACAAATGCATAACAAAACAATATCATGAAATGACAATTGACTACTTATCTTTATTTGTTTCATGGGTAGACTCCTTCTTTTAGCTTCATCATCTTCTTCATTCATAACATCACCATTTCTTATCCAAATCCTAAGATGGATAAGAGGTTCTTTAAGAATAAAGTCCTTCATATTCCTCATCTCTTGAGGGATCTTCTTTGGATCGTGAGAGTTTGATCTTCAGTTGCTCCCATATTATCTTCTCTTATTATGATTTGAACTTCTTATTGTGTGCGCTCTTCCTAGATTCTGCTGAAGGTAATCACTTCCTTCTGGCACACATTCCTCGAATGAATGAATCCCATGATCCTGGGAGGCCATTCAAGGTGGTTATAACAATATCTTATTCTTCTTCGACTGCTTTGTCATAGCATTGAACACTTCCTTTTGGTGTCTTTAGTAATGACACAAGAGGGATCAGATGATCTGCAATGATTCTCTTGACTCTCGTCTTAGCCTCATCTCCCTCTGGCTCCTAAACCTTTCTTACTTAAATACTGATCTAAGTCAATTTCTTCAAGGATTATGAAGTTCTTATACTTCTTTCTATTTATATTCTTCCTTTAAAATAGCTTGGTCAAGGAATAAAACATTTCTTTAGGTGTATTTAGGGAATACACCTGTGGTATAAGGTGATCCTCGATAGAATCAACAATAATCCTCTTGGCCTTGACCAAGTTCTTCTTGTGTAAGGCTTCTAGCCTCATCTCCTTCTGGAACTGGAACCTTTCCACTTATGCAGGTGTCCAACTAATTTTCTTCAAGAACCAATGAAATCCTATACTTTCATGCTCAGAAGTTTTCAGCTTCACCAAGCTTGTCATCAAGCTGGTGTGATAGGTCATTTTGAAATGAGAACCTCAAATGTAAATAGCAAAAGATTAAATCTTACTGATTTGAGGCGTCTGTCCTAGTTATAGATCTGGCTGATCTAAGGTTTGTCAGAGAAATCCTAATTTTCAAAAATTGGAATTTAAAACTCCTGATTGGATAGAAAGATGGGCCTCTTCAAGGTGAGATGTCCAATGTGCTCATTTTCTAAAAACAGTGGAGGGAAGCTTTCGGAACAGGAAGCCCTAGTTTTCCAATTTCCTCTACAGAAATTCCTGATATTGTTTCTGAGGTATCTCTGAAAATAATACTCCTATATGTCTGAAATTTTGTACTGAGGTAGCCTCTTCTGTCCAATTTCCAACACCACAGGTTTTAGTAGAATTGGTTTCACCAATTGAGACTTCTAATAGTTTTCCCAAGGCAACTTATTTCAAGACTGTTTAGCATGGCGAACTTGTACAGATGGTCACGTGTCATTTTTTCATATTCTGGGTCTAAAACTTTTACCACTCAAATTAAATTCTGTTCCCTATCTCGAACATATTGAGAAATTGAATTTGGACCTTCATAGCCTGAGATATAGCAGTTCTCCCTAGGTGTCATATTTAGGGATGAATCCTGCAACAGGCCGAAACCCTGATTTGGAGGAATTATATATCCCATAATATAGCAAATATGAGGCTGAAATTTTCACACATGGTACATCAGGATTTTATCTTTGTCCTGTGAAAATTTTTGCTCGTGTTCCTTCCTCAATCTCGAGATATAACGAATTTACCAAAACTACCAGTTTTCATATTTTAGGGTTTTTCAAGCCCTGAGTAAAACTAGGGTTTGACTTTCTTGGAGTTTTACTCAACCAAAAAATTCGACCTTGGTCTCTAAACTTCAAATCTGATGAGGAGAGAAATCCTATGCTGGGCTCACTCAAAAATTCCTCTTCTGTAAAAATCTCTAATTTCCTGGAGCAGTGACTGAAAATGCCTGGAATCAAATTATGCTTCGACAAAAAAATGCGCCCTTCAATGGAGAGTTATCCTAGCCTTGTTTTGCATGTGGAGAGAGACCCAACAAGTAAGAAGCCCTACCTTTTGCAGCTGCACAATGTCTTCTTCTCAGGTTAGCTTTGATACCATGTTAGATTTTTATCATTTAAGCAATATTATCTTAGGATCTTATATGAGAGAATAACATGCACAACAATCAATCACAAGAGACAATAGACACAAATATTTTCCTCGGGGAAACCATAAAGGACAAAACCTCGCAACTTCCTCAGAGATAGAATGAGCACCAATGGCAATGGTAAAA
This sequence comes from Pseudotsuga menziesii, assembly GCA_001517045.1. NCBI lineage: Eukaryota > Viridiplantae > Streptophyta > Pinopsida > Pinales > Pinaceae > Pseudotsuga > Pseudotsuga menziesii. Next base: position 27,964 of record LPNX011013633.1, on the reverse strand, counting down.
CCTAAAGAAAAAAAATGATCTCCAACAGCTGATCTCTCTCTCACTTGTGTGAGCTCCTCTTCTCTCACCTATGTGCTATAGCTGGGTGAGTGTGTGTGACAAATAGAGAGGTTCACTCTCTATTTATACGAGTTTTCGACTTGACAATTACTTACTAGGGCCAACTTCTCTAGGATATTCTAATAACCCTAGTGCCCCTCAACTATGGGGACTTTTCCCCTTGATCAATAAGGAGGGTTAACCTCAACTCAATTGTGGGCACTATTGCCCCGACTTACAACGAAGGGTTAACCTCAATGACTTTACATGACTTTATTATATTAATGACTCTGCTGATAGGAACATCGGGGTACAATGAAATACAAATGATTCTCCCAATAGGAACATCGAGGTATCATATAAGATATATAAGTGAATACATTTCGAAGTTACAAGAACAATGTTTGTAGGCGGTTCGATGAGTGATGGGCAAGGTTCAACTTTATGACCTACTCTTATGTTGATCAGAAATTCGAACAAAAGGGTCAGTAGTGAACAAATAAATCGCTCAGTGAAGTCTATATAGAATCTTTTTTCAATACTTTCAACTGAAACTCCCTCCTCTACTGCTTGCTCTTGACATAATTCATCTTTGATTTTCTCAAACCACTCCGATAGGTTTGTTCATCCTCCTCGGATCATTTTTTGAAGAAATTCTTGGTCATTAGTTGCTTCTGGCTTCATCTAATAGTTTTTTCAACAACTGGGGCACCGATTCTACAAATTTCTCATGTGTTTCGCTGAAGAATTTGTCCTTTGCTTGAGCAGTGGTCAATCTGTTTCTTCTCGTGTAATTATGAAAGTAGTTTGTGATTTTATGCTCCCACCAATTCTTAATCTCTTGCTCTGATATCATTTACATATGATCATATCCTCTGTATATGCAATACTGGCAACAGAACCAATGTTGTAATCTCATAGATCACATAAGGTTACCAATAATACACATATAGAAACATACATTCATACAGATATAAGAGACAAGAACAGATGATAGAATAGCAGATTATATTAGTGAATCACATGAGGGTCCATACATACAGAGAAATTAACCAAGTTCTTATCTGGCTAAACAGCTTATTATATATGATTACAAAATAGTTAGGAATAACTACTTGTCGGTTCAGTCAACTGGCACAACTTTTGGAAGCTGACCTAATCTCCGATTAGTTGATTAACTAGTCTAGTTGGGTCACCGATTGGCTCCTCCAACACTCCCCTTGAAAAGGGAGTTGATTTAAAGAGTGCGCTAGTTTACCAACCTCCATGTAACAATAAAATAATAATTTAATATTAATTTAATTTAATTTATTATTAATTAAATACTATCTAAAGTTAATAGTCATGCCTTTTTACGAAAAGGTGCATGACAGGGTTATATAAAACCCAACCCTATGTAACTATTAATCATATATCTTACATTCTAAACATTATTACATTTGCCAATTTATACGTTACTTGTACTCGCTATTTACTTAGTAAAGAACTCTTGTTCCACCATTAATATCATGTCCAACTCGGATCCACGATTTTGGCCACACCCAACCCTCTCATCTTTTTGCTTGCACTTTAAACAATCGTTGCATTCTTCCCTCTACTACTCTGTACTCTCTTTTTGTGTCCCTCTACCACCGCCCTTCCACTCATGTCCCTCCCTTTTCTTTACGCACCAGCACCCCCATTTCAACTCATCACACCTGCCATCTCCACGCCTTACCCATCCCCACGTTTTTTCTCCTTGACCCAAATCAGGTGTTTGGCCATCCAAGTCCAAAACCTTGGTTTAATGAAAAACTCGAGTTTCACTGCAAAAAAAACACAATGGTTAAAAAAAATCACGGAGGTTACCGTCGCTTTCAAAAAAAACATGTTGCAATAAATCTAAAAGACGAGATTAAGATACAAAACGCGGGGAAAAACAAATTACTAAACGTCGTAGATATCATTTTGGAAGCGTTCGATTCCAACATTGCCGCCATGCAATGTTGTAATAAGAAGGTGCTGGAGATTATATGAATTGCGTGTGCATCGACAGAAGGGATAAATTATTATATAAACCATCGTGACATTCCCTAAAGGTTTTCTTTTAATTATTAATCCAAGGCTATTAAGTTTGAAAACTACTATAAAAAGATTGTAAAAGAGAGTCATATTAAAAATAAGTCATATATATATTATACCACGGCATAAATTTGTTATTAAAGTGAAATACCTCACTTTATGATAAAGGATTATCATAATAAATAGTAAATTTTGGGGAATTAAAGAAGTATTATATTATAATATTTTAAGTTTTAAAGTTTATAAAAGGAGTTAATATATTAAAAGTTTTGGAAAAGGTATTAAAGGATTTATTCAAGTTACTTTTAAATTAAAAATAATAAAAATATATAAGAAGTTAAAGTATTTTTTAAAAGGGATTATAATATAAAAAAAAACCTAAGTAAAAAAAGATATTAAAAGAACAAAATCAAAATCAAGAAAGAAGATAAAGTGAAATGGAAGAGATGGATTTTAATAAAGCAAAGAAAATATTTTTCAGTGTTTCGACGAAAGTGTCGATGGCGATGCTGAAATTTTATGGGATATTTGATGAAAGTCTAATTGTCATCGTTATCTGTCCATCCAACAATGAAAATTTTATAAACATTGATGTCGCAAATCAAGTACAAGTTCAAGAATCAATGAAGAATGAGTCAAATGAAGATCAAATAGAATTACCATTACAAATCGATAATTATCATTTTGCAGCTCAATTCACCGTTGCAGCTATAGACGACCATCTCATAGACATAATGTTGGGTTATAACTAGTTGGAAACACTAGGAACATTCTCTGTCAATGCAAAAAAGAAGTGCATCACCTTCTTCCATGAGAAGATGAAAATAACACTACAAGATTTCTTAGTGATAGTTCCCTTATCACAAACTACAGACGAAGAATCGACTGATAGACGATATGAAGTGTGAGAAGAACAAATAAAGCTTTTAAACAAACTCAACATGGACAAAGATAACGAGTTGGAGCACACCCAAAGAAAGCGAGAAAATAAAGAATTTGAGTTATGTCAACATCAACAACAGAAGGAAAAACTCTAGCAACAACATGACGACATTGAGAAGACACATAAGTTGAAAATTACAAAAATCAACAGGGTGTTATTAAACAAAACCGAATAACTTTTTCGACTACGAAATCATAACAAAACATTAATTACGAAGATTAAAAACTAAAACATAGTCGTAAGAAGAGACAGTCCAATGAAGACCTCGAAGAAAGAATTTTAGAAAACCAAGAAGAAAACCAGTGCCTAAAGAATCTTAATCAAGAACTAAAGAAACAAATCAAGAAGTTAAAAGAGGACAAAAAGTTGCAAGACGAAAGGTTCGAGAAGATTCAGAGAAAAAACAATCTACTAGAGAACAAAATTGTGCAAATCCATAAAGAATCATTTAAACTCTCTGAAAACAAAGTCAAGTTGAGGAAGTAAATTAAGTCATCATCACAGATAAAAAAGAATTCAATACAACCGAAGAACAAACAACAAGAACTCCTTATCAACGCCCCAATTATAAACATAATTTTGACCAATGACAGGGTCAAAATGAACACACACACATGATATATGATGTCGGACGAGCAAGAACATCAAATCAAAATACAAAACAACAAACAAGAATACCTATCCCACAAAGAAACCAAGTCGAGGAAGTGAAGGCAGTCCTCGCCGCAGTTCAAAGGGAAGCAAAACAAACAACCCATACGCCTGATAGACATCCCAATTATAATCGTAATTTTGACCAACTATAGGATCAAAATGAGCATTCACAAAAGAATTATGTTCACAAGCAAACAATTTGACATACTAAGCAACAATTGAGACAACCCATTCCCCAAAACGATCTCAGAGGTCTAATCAAAATAGATATGGGATGGGTTACAACATATATGATGTGACAATTCTCCTAGGGAATCTGTAACTCGTATCATCTTATTTCATTGTGTCACAAAGGATCTAGAGCTGACAGTTCAAGAAAAATCAGACATTGTTGTCAATGAAGCTTTGAAGACAAAACTTCCCTTAAGGGGAAGGCAATGTAATAATAAATTAATATTAATATTAATTAAAGACTATCTAAAGTCAATATCCATGCCCTTTTACGAAAAAGGTGCATGACGGGCTTATATAAAACCCAACCCTATGTAACTATTAATCATCTATCTTACATTCTAATGCATTATTACATTTTTCCATTTATGGCATTTATACGTTACTTGTACTGACTATTTACTCAGTAAGGAACTCTTGTTTCTTCACTCCAAGATTGCTTTGAGATAATCCATGAGTATGCAAATTGCAATAAAAAAAATTGTCATCAATCACAATAACTTAGATCCATGCCAAACTAACTACTAATATGGAATAACTAGAGATGAATGGTCACCATTTGAAGATAACATTACTATGTAGACTAAAAAATAAAAATAGAAAGTTGTACCAACTCCATTCCAATATCCAATTATTCACACTTAGACCAAAGTGAAAAGGAAGAAAAATTAGAGAACCTCAATTACAAAATGGATACCATCAAATAGTTCTAGAAAATAGAACCATATTCCCCTTTCTAGAATAAGGTAAAAATGAACTAGATAAGAAGATAGAAGTGCATATCTATATAAACAAGTCAAGTAAATAAAATTATCCTTAAGACATTTTCCTTGTAAAATACACACAAATCAAACAAGAAAATTGATGATGATTAATACAATTTGACATAGGCAAAAATAAACATTGAGAATATATATAGAAGTAATACCCCCTCTTGTGCACACACACACACACACATATATAACACCCCCCTACCCACCCCGCCCTGTGCATGCACACATGTACACACATATAAGTCCCAAAGAATATTTAGGCTAAATGTTTGTGATTATATATATGTTAAAGGAATTTAAAAAATATAGGTGGGATATATAAGACCCCCTAGAGGAGCTCTAAAAGTGAATCTATTCCTCTTTCTTACAACTCTGTAATTGATTGTCATGGGTGGAGTTAAGGGAGAGATATTGTCCTTTAAATCTTTAGGAGGGTTGTAGTAAGGAACTACTATTTCATAGCTTGCACCATCTCCATGGTGATCATGGTGATGCTCAAGTTTAGCTTCATGGTATAATCTCTTCCTATAATATTTAACATTCTAAATTCATAGAGACTTTTGACGACTTCAACAATAGAGGTTTCTTGCAACGCTTCGACTACATATATGGAAGCAATGATCCATCTTTTTAAATCCTCTTGGGAGGGTTATAATCAAGCACTCCTATCTCAGATATTGCACCATCTCCATGGTGATCATGGTTATGCTCAACCTTAACTCCATATTATAATATCTTCCTATAATCCTTATTTCTAAATTCATGGAGACTTTTGATAGTTTCAACAATAGAATCTTCTTACAATGCTTCCACTACATCTATGGAAGCACTGATTCACCTTTTTAGAGATTCTTGACATAGAAAATTAGTGATATTGTCTAATTATAAAATGAACTTCAAACCATCATAAAAACATGAAATTTTTTGTTAGGTAGAAATGCCAAAAAAAATAGTAATTATGAAATATTAATAGAAAATTGTGATAGTTCAAAATGTTACACACACTAGAAGATAGATGAAATCCTACTTATCACTGTTCAAAGAGTTTCACAAGAATAGAATCCCAAGAGACACTTCCATTTCTCCATTTTTTTAATAATGAGTAATAATTTGTGGAACACTATGGCATGATTTATCAACTTAAGTGAAAACTTCTTGGTTGGTGGTAAACTTGAAGCTTTGTTTACACCTACAACCTTACTAGTTTTAGATGTATAGGTTAATAGTTTTAGATGTATATATATATTCTTTCTTTCATTGTGCTTCTCATTTAACATCACATAACCTACAAGAAAGGGTAACCTACATTTTTTAGATGCATGCCCACAATGAAATTACAATCTTTCATTAATATCCTCAAAATAAAAAATGCAAAGAACAACCATACATGTGAGTTTTGCTTGTCTATTTTATTTTCATAATCAACATTAATGTGGCTTGAGAAAGGGAAAAATATCATAAAATGAATCCCACAAGAGGATGAATCAATGATATACATCATCATATAGGGGTTTCATCAATATGGAGCATGCAAATGAATGACAAGGTTGGCAGTTTATATCCAAACAATTGCATTGTAACTTTGTCTTTTATTGAAGTATATGGAATCTCATTGCAGGAATGATATAGCCTTTCATGGTGGAAAAAAAATCTGGTTGGGTTAACCGCTTTTGGTTGGAAAACAATGGGTGAGGAAAAGTTCACACGTGGGAACATATGTGAATCAATGACTTGGGGACATCGGTTAACCTAGAAAAGTATTAAATGGTCTCAAAGACTCCAGACTATCCACAACTATGGATAGGTCTATTTGCTTATTGAGTCATATTTCATTTCAAATGCACATATTTTAAATGATTCAAATTCATGTTAGGTTTGAATAAGATAGAGTTTACAATGATATCTAGTATGCATAAGTATAATGGTTTTATATAGAAGGCATTAGTTATTGCATTATGAGTACTGAGGTAGTATACAACTTAGTATGGGGGAGATGTTGTCACATACATACATGACAACAAAATGAAATGAAATAAATTTATTTGGCAACATATGTCGGCTCAATTTTAAAATTTAGATAACAACTAAAAAACAAAATTAACATAAATTCATCTTAACATGGATCTATCAAACACTTAGAGGGATCAAATTCGTTGGTATATTTTTTTTATCATTTAATATGAAATAATTATTTATGTGACATGGAATTACATAATAATAAAAAACTACACTTAGAGAAGTTTCATTCCTCTCGGTACTTGATAGATCTAGAGTTAAGATGGATCTATGTTGATGATATGAAAGTGGCCGCATGAAAGAAAATATTTGTGGCAGGTTTATCCATGTATACAAATATATTTATTACATCACAAGGAGTGAGGTGCTATACAACCCATCATGGCGAAGATTTTGTCACGTAACGTTGCATTACCAAAAATAAAAAGTAATTAAAAAAATCATATTGGCACATAAAATAAAAAATTAAAACCAAATGAAAAGTATTAAAAAATTCCATGTTGGCTTATAAAATAAAAAATTAAAACCAACATAGAGCTATCTTAAACCCAAATCTTTTAAGCACCGAGAGGGATCAAATTTCTTGAGATGTAATTTTTTTTTACGTGTCATAAATTTAAGGTTAAAAAACACCCTCTAAAAACCAGATCCCTCTTAGTGCTTGATAGATTTGAGTTTAAGATGGATCTATGTTTATCTTAGCTCAATAATAATTGAATTCATGCTTGACAAACGTATTAATAAAAAAGAGTGTATGTTAAATGAAGCTATATTGTCTATGAATTTTGGGTCAACTAGTTCACATTTTGGTAGTTAGTATAAAAACCTTTGACTGAGGGCATTTTTTCTAGCGTCAAAGAAATCCTATGGGAAAAGAGTTAATAAGACCTTGAGAGTTCAATTTATTATCTTAGAGATTTTATGGGAAACGAGAAAATAAAACCTTGAGAGTTCAATATATTATCTTTGGAAGACCAACACTACTAAATGAGGTTATATGTCAACAACTCAAATGTTGTATCATTGTAAAAATTTATGATTTAAAGGCCTACATAATATAAAAAATATATTTTGCCGAAAATAATACTAAAATCAAACTTCCATGATAGGTTTTTTTGTGAAGAAGAAAAAGTGTTGTTCCTTGATATTCCATAAGAGTCAAAGGTAACATATACAAGTCTATGATACAAGTATCAAGCATTAGCGGCAAGAAGTTCAATGACAACACGAGAAAATTTGTTAACAATCATTACAAGTAGGGTGTGAAGAATCCACCAAAGGCCAAGAATAACATAAACATAGAGGAGGAAACATAATCACTCCAATCTCAATCAAGTAAGACCCACCAGACTACTCCATAGAGAGAACACAAAGAACCCTGAAAGCTTATCCAAGGAAGCACTAGGGGAGAGAAAAAGCCTCAACCCCTAGGGAATATGAAAGATCATCTCATCCAATATATCAAAGAACACAATGTGGCAAGGGAAATTCAATACTCGAATCTTAACCAAAATTAAGATGAGTAAGCCACTCAAAATAGAAAATGCTCCTTAAAAGAGCTGAATGGAACCTCCCCCCAATAAAATATCCTTCTAAAAATTTTGAGAAGGAGAGAAGGCTCGATGCCAAAGTAAGAGCTTCCTCCGATAAGCAATCAACACTCGTATTGTGCTCCCGATAGGCAGGATGCAATTCCAAGGAAAGGAAGGAGTCCTTGACCTCAAATGTACGGTCAAACCAATGTTCTAGATCAAGTGTCGAAAGCCCAACCTCATAATTTTCTCAGTTAACGATGACTAATGAGTCTCCAAAAACATGAAGGGTAGGAAGAGCAATATCCAACGAAAAAATAAACAGAGCCCACAGGGCTAGCAATTCATCCCTTGTAACAATGCTAGCCCCACAACCCATTTTAATATGGAAGAAATGAGAATGACTAATAAATAGAGTGAATCTCGTACCGTCGATATTTGAAGCAAAAACCCCATCAAAGAAACCAGAAGGGTAGCTAATGATGGGAGCGTACCAATATCTCTATTATTCTTTTTGGAGCTAGCCACAGGAAAGGATTTAACCTGGTCAAGAATTCTGAAACATATGGAATCAATAATCGGATCGTTGTCCTCAAATATACAGTGGTTTCGGGATAACCATATGTTCCAGATATAGAAAATAGGCAGGTAGAGTAAGTCGAGATCAATCTCATTCCAACAATTCAGGTTATCCAAAAGAGTAGGGGCCTCCCAAGAGAAAAATAACTTAAATCCCACTTTGAGAGAGTCACAGAAAACCTGAGAAAATGAGTAGGAAACGAAGATGTGATCCAACATTTTAGAATCTGATTTCCTTAAAAAACATTTATTTGGACCATTTCAACCCTTCTTTATCAAATTTTCCTAAGTACTGATGCGGTTCTCCAAGCAAAGCCATAAAAAACATTTGAGTTTGATCGGAATGTGCTAGTACCATAACTGCTTATGATTCCATCCTGTTTTCGCCAGGTTTGTTGAAACAATAAGATCATAAGCCATGCTGATAGAGACATCACTGTTCTCAGTGTTATCCATCCATAGCAACTTGTCATGCTTGCCTGTAAGTCTAATGCCTCCATGAGATAAACCATGGATGTAACGAGACCATGTTGCCTTCCATATGCCATCAAGGTCCAAATCATCCGTCGTTAACCAATAGGAGTGAGCAGATATCCCTTCCCCCATGTTGTGTGCTTGATTGAGCGTGCAGATGCTATAATCGTGGAGATAGTCACACAAATATCCTGAAAGTACATAAGTCGAATTTAGACCTGCAATAGGGTCAATACCCAGTTTGATCAATTTCCCATTTCCAACTCTCCATCCTAGAACATGACTAATCTAGGAGAGAATCTGAATAAAGCCATTCAAAAAGTGAGAAGTGCAGTGTACAAAAAACATTTGTCATCATAACCAACATTTGATAGAAGTGTCTTTTAGGTACTTTTCCCATATCACTTTGTTCCAAAGACCCTTACCCTTAAGAACAATCCACAAACTCTTTATCCTGAGAGAGATATTGAACCATTCCAAATTTCTGATGTTCCAGCAACTATATAAATAGGGCTACGATATAGTACGCCAATCCACAAGATGCATCCTCCATTTGTGATCAGTGCCCCCCCAAAGGAAGGAAAAAATACATTGACGGAGTCTGCTCAAAATAGATTTATGAATCCTTGCCAACGCAAACCATTATACAAGAATACCCGTCAAGACAGTCTGGAAAAGAATTAATCGACCTCCCAAAGTTAAGAATCTATAAGGCTAATTGCTAATTCTTTTCTCGAATTTTTTTAAAATCCATCTCCAGTCCTTATTACCATAACCCAGGGGCTTTAGTCGGTAGCCCAAATATTTAAAGCCCAATTCGATAGGGTCCATTTTAAAGGGCAAGATAGAATATATTTCCATCCTCACCTCCTCATTCAAGTTATTGAAGAGAAAAGCAAATTTATCCATCCTGATACTCATTCCCGAGGTCGAGCAGAAGAGATCCAGATCATCCTTATAAGCTTTCCACTCCTCCAAAGTTCCCTTTCCAGACAACACCATATCATCCACAAAGAGTAAGTGGGTTATGGACAGTGAGAGTGATAGTATAATACCTTGTATATTCCCTTTTCTCTTAGAATCCTCAATAAGAAGACTGAGCCCTTCTCTCACCAGGAAGAAGAGAAGAGGCGATAGAGTAAGAGGCGATAGAGAGAAACCCTGATGGATGCCCCTTGAAGCAATAAAGAAGCATAACGGTGAGCCATTGACAAGAACATAAAAGTTTGCAGATGGGACAGAACCCATGATCCAGTTTATTGAGTCAAGAGGCATACGGATTTGGTTTATCCATGTAGAGGTTGTATGCAACAAAAAAAACCACAAACCACAAATATTTAATAATGCCAATGTGTTCAAACATCACCCATTGATAGTAGTATACTCTTGGTTCATTGGTATAGTTTTCAAATTAATTCATTCTTGTTGCGGTCTTCGCAATCCATATTAACATGATTTTCAAAGGGGTGAGACTAAATGCAAGTCTTGTGTGATTTTGGTGTAACAGATACTCTCATTTCTAAAGTCCACTCCTTGCAGTGCAACCCTAGAGTGCAATTTGCTTTGAAATAAATAAAAGGATTCAAAAATACATATAGACAAATGCACTGACCAAAGCACTATAAGCTGACTAGCGGTCCACTTTGTTCTTGGTGGAACACTTCTCCTTCTACTCCTTTAATGTTAGGGACAGGTCTTTTAAGCACTTTCAAAAGGCCCTAGCATTCTCAAGGCAGTTCATCATGGACCAAAATGCTTTGACCACCATTTTATTCTAATCATTAGCTAGAAAAAATTTACCAGTAGAAAACATTCTTCCATGAAATATGGATGTCCTTTTGGCAATATACAAAGGATAAAAATTTATCCTCCCTATGGTTTAGGCATTCTCTTCTCAACATTTGATAAAAGATACTTTTTTTAACCTGTACAAACAATCCAAGTGAGCCCATCCAAAGGGGCCACAAACTTATTAACTCCATGTTGAAGAGCTCGGCTCCAAACACATAGAGATGATTGAACCTACACCTCACAACAAAAGACCAACAACCTAGCAAAGAGTTCAACCAATCGCGCTATCTGTTGGAACTAATTTGATAAAGGATTACTTATATCTAAGTGGAATAACATATCTACCATACTTAGCATGAGCTCCACTGCCTTTCTTGAGCCTTCAAGAGGCTCACCACGACAAACTTGAAGGGTAGTGGAGACAACAAAATTGAATTAATTGACTGCCAAGTTTCAAAGACAACCCACTTCCATCAAGTTGCACGGGATACAAAGAGAGTCTTGTTTGGTACCAAAAACAATTGATTGCAGGGAACACAAAGAGAGGGCTGTCGGGGTTCGAAAAACAATTGATTTCTTGAATCAAAGGGGTTATTTATACAGTTTATATAATCCACTGTGAGAACCTGCAAATTAAATATGGCTTCCCTGATTAGTATACAATTAAAATGATCTGAGCTAATAATCTGCAAAATATTTCTAATTTCCGACTTGTCAGATTCGAACCAACGACCTAAGGATTACAACCAGGATTTCACGTCCCACTACAGTCCTCTGCTCTACCAACTGAGCTAAAGTTGGACATGCAAGAAACCTATATTTTTTCTAGTGTCAAAGAAATCCTAAGGGAAAAGAGTTAATAAGACCTTGAGAATTCAATTTATTATCTTAGAGATTCTATGGGAAACGAGAAAATAAAACCTTGAGAGTTCAATCTATTATCTTTGGAAGACCAACACTACTAAATGAGGCTATATGTCAACAACTCAAATGTTGTATCATTGTAAAAATTTATGTTTTAAAGGCCTACATAATAATAATAAATTTTTTTTTTGCCGAAAATAATACTAAAATCAAACTTCCATGATAGATTTTTTTGTGAAGAAGAAAAAGTGTTGTTCCTTGATATTCCATAAGAATCAAAGGTAACATATACAAGTCTGTGATACAAGTATCAAGCAGTAGCTGCAAGAAGGTCAATGATAGCATGAGAAAATATGTTAACAACCATTACAAGTAGGGTGTGAAGAATCCACCAAAGGCCAAGAATAACATAAACATAGAGGAGGAAACATAATCACTCCAATATCAATCAAGTAAGACCCACCAGACTAATCCATAGAGAGAACACAAAGAACCCTGAAAGCTTATCCAAGGAAGCACTAGGGGAGAGAAAAATCCTCAACCCCTAGGGAATCCGATAGATCATCTCATCCAAGATATCAAAGAACACAATGTGGCAAGGGAAATTCAATACTCGAATCTTAACCAAAAGTAAGATGAGTAAGCCACTCAAAATGGAAAATGCTCCTTAAAAGAGCTGAATGGAACCTCCCCCATTAAAATCTCCTTCAAAAAATTCAATAATTGAATCTTAACCAAAAGTAAGATGAGTAAGCCACTCAAAATAGAAAATGCTCCTTAAAAGAGCTGAATGGCACCTCCCCCATTAAAATATCCTTCTAAAAATTCTGAGAAGGAGAGAAGGCCCGACGCTAAAGTAAGAGCTTCCTCCGATAAGGAATCAACACTCGTATTGTGCTCCCGATAGGCAAGATGTAATTCCAAGGAAAGGAAGAAGTCCTTGACCTCAAAAATACGATCAAACCAATGTTCCAGATCAAGTGTCGAAAGCCCAACCTCATAATTTTCCCAGTTAATGATGACTAATGAGTTTCCAAAAACATGAAGGGTAGGAAGACCAATATCCACCGAAAAAATCAACAAATCCCACAGGGCTAGTGATTCATCCCTTCTAATAGTGCTAGCCCCATAGCCCATTTTAATATGGAAGAAATGAGAATGACTAATAAATAGAGTGAATCTCGCACCGTCGATATTTGAAGCAACATTCCCATCAAAGAAACCAGAATGGTAGTTGATGATGGGAGCTATACTGAAATATCCCGAATCCCGATATTTTCTATTTCTATGCAAATATACTAATACAACCGGGCATGCAAACTGCCATGCAAAAATCCCTATTTTATAGCAAAAATTAGGGTTAGGGTTTGCGGGATATAATGAACACTTACCACTGATAAGCCGGCTAGACTGCTCTTGAGAGGGTATGCAAGAATCAAGAACTAAATCGGAGATGGACTGATATCTTCTGCTTTCGATGAAACCCCAGCAGCAAGAACCCAGGTCAGATAAGGGTGACGTTTTCAGTGAAGGAGGTGTTCAATGAAGCTACCGATTTGCAGGACTGATAGCCTTCCCATGCCAGAGAGAATGCCTGGTACGTGCGGCGTTTCGGAGGTCTCTAGGTAGGCTAGCGAATTGTTCCAGAGAGACAGCTGCTCATGCCCCCTTGATCCCGAAATCGCTGATAAATGCTCCGGATGAGCACGGTCGGATCTAATAATCACCGAGTACCGGAGTAAGATGCTGATGAAGAGAATGGTGCCTGAGTTTCGAAGCAAAACTGAGATCTGAAGACCCAACGTCTAATTAGGGATTTCTAGTTGAAAACCCCCTCTTACGGCTGCACACATGTCCCTGCAACGATCTATATCGTATACTGGATAACTATGAATGAATGAATGTAAGAGAAAATGGTGAACCTCTATGGCTTACCCTGAATGAGTCTAGGGAAGATGTTTCACTGCCGAAACCCCACTAGCTAAAGACTCCGTCTCGAACCCCAACTGCTGTGCGGCACGTTGTGCTGCTATCTAAGAGATCCCAAAATAATAATCATCAAAAGTGAAGTCTCCTTTCACTTTATCCTCCTTTTATAACTTTCAACTGCCAAAACCCTAATCTTTGACCTAATTAGGTGACTTTATCTTCTAATTTGCAATTGACTTGCATGCATGCGGATGGAGACTTAATGAGTGCATGCATCATTAAATAATGCTTGGATGGCATGCATGAAGGTGGCCTTTGACCCCGGTGGCCCTTCTTGGCCTAATGATGATGCCGTAGATTTTCTATGGATGGCATGAGTCCTTAGATGATTCCCTAGCTGTTAGTAACCGCTCAAACCCACGGGAATCACATAGGTTAGCGGTTTTGGGCCTCAAGGCCTAATAGGAAGAGGACATTAGAGTCCTCCCCACTTGAGATTGCTTGTCCTCAAGAAACTTCAAATTGGGATGCTGCAATACCTGTTCACCTTCCCAGGTGGTATCCTCTGGCGGTAGTTCTTTCCATTGAACCAAGTACTCTCTGATTACCCTGTTCCTGAGATTCCTTTCTCTAGTATGTATGATCCACTCGGGAATCAGTATCAGTAGTCCTTCATCATCTAAAGGAGGTAATTCTGTGGATGGAGCAATGTGTTTCCCAAGGGTCTTCTTCAGGTTAGATACATGGAACACGTTATGAATTTTGCTTTCCTGTGGAAGTTCTAGTTCATATGCCACCTCTCCCACCTTCCTGATTATTCTGTATGGTCCATAGAAGTGAGGTTTTAACTTCTCTGCTCCTTTCTTCTTAAGTGAAAACTGTCTGTAAGGTTGGAGCCTTAAGTATACCAAATCCCCTACCTCAAAGCTCCGCTCAATCCTGTGTTTGTTGGCATACAACTTCTGTTGATTCTGGGCTGTTTGTAAATTTTCCTTCAATATTTTCAGAATGTCTTGACTGTCCTATATCCAATCCTTAGCCTTAGGAACCCTACTATCTCTAAATGCCAAATCTGCATAGTCCAAGGCCTTGTAACCATATAATTCCTTAAAAGGAGTCATCCTAATATACATGTGATAGGTAGTATTGTAGCAATACTCCCCTAGGTGTAGCCATTTGATCCAAGTTCACTGCTGCCCTGCTACATAGTTCCTTAAATATCCTTCGATCCACTTGTTGACTATTTTTGTTTGTCCATCACTCTAAGGATGATAACTCGTACTAGTAGCCAGTTCGGTCCCCACCAATCTGAACAGTTCCTGCCAGAAGGCACCTGTGAATCTGCTATCCCAATCACTGACAATGGTCTTAGGTAACCCATGTAACCTGAAGACCTCCCTGAATAATAACTCGGCTACTTGAGCTGCCGAGTAGTCTGATGATATTGAAAAGAAATGTGCAAACTTGGTCAGTCTGTCAACTACTACATATAAACAATCTCGCCCTTGGACTTTGGGCAATCCTGTAATAAAGTCCATGGAGATGCTTTCCCACTTCTGTTCTGGAATTGGTAGTGGCTAGAGTAACCCTACTGAATGGGTGTTCTCAATCTTGTTCTGCTGACATATGCTACATTCCCGTACATGCTGCATAATTTCCCCCTTGAGGCCCTTCCATGAGAACCTCTCTCGGATCTGCCTGTAGGTCTTTAAGATACCTTGATGCCCTGATAAAGGAGAATCATGGGCTGCTTGAATGATATTTTTCCTCAGTGTGGATTATGGGACGAGGTATATCCTATTTTTGTAATAGATGATGTCATCAACAATCCTGTACCTGTCATCCTGAATTTTCCCGTCCAATAATTCGCAAGCGAATTTATTTTTGGAGTATTCTACTAAGAGAAGTGCCCTCCAATCTGTGGATATACTATTGAGAGATAATGGGGCGGGATGCCTGGATAATGCATCAGCTACTACATTATTTTTACCTTTAACATACTCGATCTTGAAATCATAGGATTGTACTTTCCTGACCCATTTCTGATGTCGCTCATTCAGTTCCTTCTGCTCCAGGAAATACTTGAGGCTGTTATGATCGGTTTTTATTTTGAACTTACTGCCCACCAGGTACTATCTGAATTTTGTGAGAGCATGTAAGATGGCCAACATCTCTTTGTCATATATGGAGTAATGGCACTCGTAGTTCTTCAGTTTACGGCTCTCAAATGCAATAGGGTGATGGTTTTGCATCAACACTGCTCCTAACCCTTCCCCTGAGGCCTCACATTCTACTACAAAGGGTTGTGAGAAGTCTGGTAATGCTAAAACTGGACAGGAGCTCATAATAACCTTCATCTCCTCGAAATTTTTCTGTGCTAAGTCTGTCCAAGTGAACGCTCCCTTCTTTGTGAGATCTGTGAGGGGTGCTGCAAATTGGGAGAATCCCTTAATGTACCATCAATAATAAGTGCATAGACCCAAGAAACCTCTCATTTCTATAACTGTTTTTGGCGCGGGCCAATCTCTGATAGCTCAAATTTTCTCCATATCAACCTGTACTCCTTCTGCATTGATTATGTGTCCTAAGTACAACATTTCCTTGATGCCAAACTCACACTTGGACATTCTCGCATAAAGCGAATGTTCTTCTAAAATACTCAGTACTTCGTCCAGGTGTTTCAGATGCTCTTCCCATGTTTTGCTGTAAATCAGGATGTCATCAAAGAATACTAGCAAAAACTTATGTAGCTGTGCTCTGAAGGTGTGCTTCATGCATGACTGGAAAGTGGCTGGAGCATTGGTAAGTCCAAAGGACATGACCAGAAACTCATAGTGACCATAGTGACAACGAAAATATGTTTTGGAGATGTCTTGGTCCCTTACCCTGATCTAATGGTATCTCGAGCGAAGATCAATCTTAGAGAAGTATTTAGCTCCTCGAAGCTCATCCATGAGTTCGTCAATTCTGGGAATGGGATACCTGTTCTTAATAGTCTTTTTGTTGAGTGCTCGATAATCGATGCACATTTGCAGTGTACCATCCTTCTTTTTTACCAATACTACTGAGGATGCGAAGGGGCTAGAACTGGGCCGAATATATCCAAGCTCCAGTAATTCTTTGATTGTTTTCTCAATCTCATCCTTATATCTTTTAGGATGCTTGTAAGGAGTGGTGATGACTGCTTGTGTCCCCTCCTCTAGCTCGATGATGTGTTCAAAACCTCGGTCTGGTGGTCTACCTGATGGAAGGTCACTAAAAACCTTTTCATGTTTCTGTAGCAAGGTTTGAATGTCACTTGGGTGTTGTGTGCTAGTCTCTGGGGGCTTCCTAAAGGTGACCAAACATTCTGCAACCCATTCTATATCATCCTGTCGAAGTACTACCTCCATTCTTTGAGACGAGACCAGTTTTGGGGGATAAGTATTCATGCCGCTCAAAACTACCCATTTGCCATCTGGTCCCTGAAATTCCATTTCCATCGCCCTGTAGTCTGTAGTGTATTTCCCTATAGAATAAAGTCATTGAACACCCAATACTACATGAGTATCCGATACATCCACTACATAGAAGGAATCTATCATCTGATAGTTACCTAAGGTGACATTCAATTTTGGAACCCAGTAGTTGCACTCCATGCTGGAGTTCCCGGCTACTGCTACAGTGAATCCTTGGAACTTCTCGGTCTGAATACCTCTCTTGGCTACCCAAGCGGAGTCAATGAAATTGTGGGTTGCTCCCCCATCAATCAATACTCCTACTCTATGACCCTGTACTACTCGCTTGACCCTGAGAGTATGGAATCTTGGTACTCCAGATAATGTAGCAATGACTCCCTCTAGTGTGTCACCTTGGTGTGATTCCTCCTCAGCTGCCCGTAGTTCTTCTGTGGTTTCCTTTTCATAGTCATCCTCATTAATGTCCGAATATACCTCAATGTAGTGAGCCTTCGCTTTCCCTACACACTTGTGTCCCGGTACCCATGGTTCTTGACAAGTGAAGCATAGTTTCTTCCTTCTCAAATATTTCCTAGTGTCCTTGTCTAACCATGTTTTCTTGGGAACATCCTGTTAGAAGGTTTCTTGTCCTTGTCCCTAATAGGAAAATTGGTTTTCAGCGGGAACTTGTTTTTGGGGACAGAATCCTGAATATCTCTGGCTCTTCTAATGGCATCCTGCAGAGTGAGGGGTTTCTATGCTTTCACCCATCCCCGTAGTGGCTCTGTGAGGGCCTCAGTGAATAACATAGTTAACCTGCTCTTTGACACATCTGTTACCATGACTGTTATCCTCTGAAATTCTGAGATGAAGGCTTCTGCACTACCGGTCTGTTTGAGTTGAGCCAACTCCCTGAAATGTATCTCTGGATCCTTCCTATCAAACCTTTCTATGAGCTTCTGAGTGAACTCCCCATAGGAGTGTATGGTGTTGTGACCCAATGTCACCAATCTGTGGTACCACCGCTCGTGAGCTTCTTCGTCTAGGTGAAGTGTATCCAATTTAATGGCATCTATCTCTGTCATGGGATTGAGTTGGAAATAGGTATCCAACTTTTGAACCCATATCCTCACTGATCCCCGGCGAGTCCCATCAAAGTTCGGGATGGTCAACCTGCCCAAGGTCTTCTGCAACTCATAGTTGTGATTGAAACCCTTGTTGAAATTCCTGGGCCTATTCCTACTCTTCATGTTGCAGAAATCTGAAAAATACATCACAGCATGACACTCATCCCCTAAGTCTCTATACTCCTGTAAATAAGCCCCAAAAGGCTCGCTAGGTTCTACCTACATGACCGGACCACCTACTATATCTGCCAAGAAGTGAGGCATGGTAGGCCTATTGGAAGGTCTACTATATATGTGCGGAGTATTTTAAATATTAGTGTATGCAATCTTTCCACTGCTGCTTGTAGATCCCCGATCTACCGGTGAGGGAGGTGTACTGTTGATACCTATTTCCGGTTTCGCCGATAATCTGTTGATTGCATTGAGTACATCTTTTTGCCCTTTGGATAAGTCTTGCAATGCAGATACTAAGTTGTGAAACTCCATCCTATCCTCCTCTTCTCCCGTTCCTTTTCCCCTATCCGAGTGTATACCTGTTTGTTCCATGTCTGAATTGGTATCTTCTAGTTGGATATCCTCAAATTCCCCTATGTATCTACTCTTTCTCCTCCTATAGGTTACAAAAGGGTCTCCTTCTGTATTCATCTAAGTTTCATTTCTTAAACCCATAGCTGGCCAAGAAGATAGCTCTGATACCACTGAAATATCCTGAATCCCGATATTTTCTATTTCTCTGCAAATATACTGATACAACCAGGCATGCAAACTGCCATGCAAAAATCCCTATTTTATAGAAAAAATTAGGGTTAGGGTTTTTGGGATAGAATGAAAACTTACCACTGATAAGCCAGCTAGACTGCTCCTGAGAGGGTATGCAAGCATCAAGAACTGAATCAGAGATGGACTGATATCTTCTGCTTCCGGTGAAACCCCAACAGCAAGAACCCAGGTCAGATAAGGGTGACATTTTCAGTGAAGGAGGTGTCCGATGAAGCTGCCGATTTGTAGGACTGATAGCCTTCTTGTGCCGAAGATAATTCCTGGTACATGCGGCGTTTCGAAGGTCTCTAGGAAGGCTAGCAAATTGTTCTAGAGAGATAGCTGCTCACGCCCCCTTGATCCTGAAATCATTGATAACTGCTCCGGATGAGCACGGTCGGATCTGATAATCACAGGGTACCAGATTAAGATGCTGATGAAGAGAATGGTGCCTGAGATTTGAAGCAAAACTGATATCTGAAGACCTAGCGACTGATTAGGTATTTTTGGCTGAAAACCCCCTCTTACGGCTGCACATGTGTCCCTGCAACGATCTATACCATATACTGGATAACTATGAATGAATGAATGTAAGAGAAAATGGTGAACTGGTATGGCTTACCCTGAATGAGACTAGGGAAGATGTTTCACTGCCAAAACCCCACTAGCTGAAGACTCCGTCTCCAACCCCAACTGTTATGCTGCTATCCAAGAGCTCCCAAAATAATAATCATCAAAAGTGAAGTCTCCTTTCGCTTTATCCTCCTTTTATAACTTTCAACTACCAAAACCCTAATCTTTGACCTAATTAGGTCACTTTATCTTCTAATTTGCAATTGACTTGCATGCATGCGGATGGAGACTTAATGAGTCCATGCATCATTAAATAATGCTTGGATGGCATGCACGAAGGTGGCCTTTGACCCCGATGGCCCTTCTTGGCCTAATGATGATGCCCTAGATTTTCTATGGATGGCATCAGTCCTTAGATGATTCCCTAGTTGTTAGTAACTGCTCGAACCCTCAGGAATCTCATAGGTTAGCGGTTTTGGGCCTCAAGGCCTAATCGAAAGAGGACATTACAAGTACCAATATCTCTATGATTCTTTTTAGAGATAGCCACATGAAAGGATTTAACCTGGTC
Source organism: Pseudotsuga menziesii (assembly GCA_001517045.1). Taxonomy (NCBI): domain Eukaryota; kingdom Viridiplantae; phylum Streptophyta; class Pinopsida; order Pinales; family Pinaceae; genus Pseudotsuga; species Pseudotsuga menziesii. The sequence continues at coordinate 7,611 of LPNX011013633.1, read as the reverse complement.
AAGAATTCTGAAACATATGGAATCAATAATCGGATCGTTGTCCTCAAATATACAGTAGTTTTGAGATAACCATATGTTATAGATATAGAAAATAGGTAGGTAGAGTAGTTCGAGATCAATCTCATTCCAACAGTTCAGTTTATCCAAAAGAGTAGGGGCCTCCCAAGAGAAAAAAACTTAAATCCCACTTTGAGAGAGTCACAGAAAACTCGAGAAAATGAGCAGGAAACGAAGATGTGATCCAACGTTTTAGAATTTGATTTCCATAAAAACCATTTATTTGGACCAGTTCAACCCTTCTTTGTCAAATTGTCCCGAGTACTGATGTGATTCTCCAAGCAAAGCCATAAAAAACATTTGAGTTTGATCGAAATGTGCTAGTACCATAACTGCTTATGATTCCATCCAATTGTTTTCGCCAGGTTTGTTGAAACAATAAGATCATAAGCCATGTTGACAGAGACATCATTGTTCTCAGTATTAAACTTCCATAGCAACTTGTCATGCTTGTCTATAAGGCTAATGACTCCATGAGATAAACCACTGATGTAACGAGACCATGTTTCCTTCCATATTCCATCAAGGTCCAAATCATCCATCGTTAACCAATAGGAGTGAGTAGATATCCCTTCCCCCATGTTGTGTGCTTGATTGAGCGTGCAGATGCCATAATCATGGAGATAGTCACACAAATCTCCTGAAAGAACATAAGTCGAATTTAGACCTGCAATATGGTCAATACCCAATTTAATCAATTTCCCATTTCGAACTCTCTATCCTAGAACAAGACTAGATCAAGAGAGAATCTGAATAAATCCATTCCAGAAGTGAGAAGTGCAATGTACAAAAAACGTTTGTCATTGTAACCAACATTCGATAGAAATGTCTTTTCGGTACTTTTCCCGTATCACTTTGTTCCAAAGACCCTTACCCTTAAGAACAGTCCACAAACTCTTTATCCTGAGAGAGTTATTGAACCATTCCAAATTTTTGGTGTTCCAGGAACTATATAAATAGGGTCGCGATATAGTATGCCAATCCGCAAGATGCATCCTCCATTTGTGATCAGTGCCCCCAAAGGAAGGAAAAAATACATTGACAGAGTCTGCTCAAAATAGATTTATGAATCCTTGCCAATGCAAACCATTATACAAGAATACCCATCAAGACAGTCCAAACAAGAATTAATCGACCTCCCAAAGTTAAGAATCTATAAGACTAATTACTAATTCTTTTCTCAAATTTTTTTAAAATCCATCTCCAATCCTTGTTACCATAACCCAGAGGCTTTAGTCGTAGCCCAAATATTTAAAGCCCAATTCGATAGGGTCCATTTTAAAGGGAAAGATAGTAGATATGCCCATCCTCACCTCCTCATTCAAGTTATTGAAGAGAAAAATAGATTTATCCAGCCTGATACTCATTCCCGAGGCCGAGCAGAAGAGATCCAGATCATCCTTATAAGCTTTCCACTCCTCCAAAGTTACCTTTCCAGACAACACCATATCATCCACAAAGAGTAAGTGGGTTATGGACAGTGAGAGTAATACCTTGTATATTCCCTTTTCTCTTAGAATCCTCAATAAGAAGACTAAGCCCTTCTCTCACCAGGAGGTAGAGAAGAGGCGATAGAGAGCAACCCTGAGGGATGCCCCTTGAAGCAATAAAGAAGCATGACGGTGAGCCATTGACAAGAACATAAAATTTTGCAGATGAGACAAAACCCATGATCCATTTTACTGAGTCAAGAGGCATACCGATTTGGTTTATTCATGTAGAGGTTGTATGCAACAAAAAAAACCACAAATCACAAAGACTTAATAATGCCGATCTGCTCAAACATCACCCATTGATAGTAGTATACTCTTGGTTCATTAGTATAGTTTTCAAATTAATTCATTCTTGTTGCAGTCTTCGCAATCCATATTAACATGATTTTCAAAGGGGTGAGACTAAATGCAAGTCTTGTGTGATTTTGGTGTAACATATACTCTCATTTCTAAAGTCCACTCCTTGCAGTGCAACCCTAGAGCGCAAGTTGCTTTGAAATAAATTAAAGGATTCAAGAAAACATATAGACAAATGCATTGACCAAAGCACTATAATCTTACTAGCGATCCACTTTGTTCTTGATGGAACACTTCTCCTTCAAATCCTTTAATGTTAGGCCAGCTCTTTTAAGCACTTTCAAAAGGCCCTAGCATTCTCAAGGCGGTTCATCATGGACCAAAATGCTTTGAGCACCATTTTATTCTAATCACTAGCTAGGGCTGTCGGGGTTTGAAAAACAATTGATTGCAGGGGACACAAAGAGAGGGCTGGCGGGTTCGAAAAACAATCGATTTCCAGAATCAAAGGGGTTATTTATACAGTTTATATAATCCACCGTGAGAACCTGCAAATTAAATCTGGCTTCCTTGATGTTATACAATTAAAATGATCTAAGCTAAGAATCTGCAAAATATTGCTAATTTTCGACTTGCCGGATTTGAACCAGCGACCTAAGGATTACAACCAGGATTTCACGTCTCACTACAGTCCTCCGCTCTACCAACTGAGCTAAAGTCGGACATGCAAGAAACCTATATTTTTAGGTTTCTGTAATGTAAACCTGAAGCCATCGCTCTGTCAAAATATTCCAACCATAAAGAGAAGTAAACAAGTTGACGTCAACAGTAAGGTTCAAACCTGCGCTGGTGAAGCCCAAGAGATTTCAAGTCTGTCTACTTAACCACTCGGACATATCAACAAGATTCTTTAAATTATCTCTAACATTAAATGTCTTAAATATTGTTTTGTTGATGATTTTATTGATCATAAAGATTTTGTTTTATGTCGATGTGACCACATATAATTATGTCACATCACGTCATGGTAAAATTTGCATATTGCATTATAATGTTTTTATTGATTTAATTTAGGTTTATTCCTAATTGATAATTATTTGAATCAATTTCAAAACGAAAAAACATAACATAATATTAATTAAAAGCAATTGAATTATACCAGTGAAAAACATTATTGTATTAAAATTTTTTTACATCTTAATACACTAGCGATGTTGTAATGTGGAGTCACCAACGTGGATGAAGGTGACCTCAACCTCGAGGCATAAGCATAGTATAATAAAGTAGGAAGCATGCAACCGGACACACTCCAAGCCCATGGGAAATCAATTCCACCTGATAATTCCCATTATGCAAACGATACTAAGTACAATAAAAGGAGGAAGAGAATTATGGAACTTGATTTGTAAATGCTTCGAGTGTTTGTGAAGAGGGTAACATTGTACCTATCACGACTATCATGGAAAAGGAGTGAGTTAAAGTTTAAACGATTTGCATTTTTTTCAACGGTTTTTATTGGAATCTGGTAAGGGTAAATCACTAAAATTACAATTTTGTTTGCAGGAATGGATTCAACGACCTCGATTACCCTTGGGGGAAACCTGATTATGCAATTCCAGTAACCCAAAATTGTGATTTCAACAATTTCGGTCTAAATTTCGCTAGAAAAAACCATTGGAATCCTAATGCAAATCGTTTAGAGTTTAGCTTCCTCTCATGGAAAATGCTCTACCATGCCTGATTTGGAAATACACTCCTTAGCTGGCTCATGGGAAATTTCTCCACTCACTAACTCCCTCCATATGATCGATCATGGGCACACTCGAGAGATTAAGAATATTAACGAGTTCGGTCGAGAAATGGAAAGGAGGACATATGATAAACATATTTCAATGATTTGATGGATTCACCACCCTAGTAGTAGGATAAATATGACTCAGCAAGGAAAAATGAAGCATGGTAATCCTACGCAGGAACTGCATTTGAGCATTGCAATTCTATGCAAGATTTGGTACTTGTGTGTGACAAACGGGGTTACAAGTGTGTGTTCAAGTTGGTTGTGAGACTTCTTATTTCTTCACCACCATGGCTCCATGATAATGCACACGATGTCGTCAAGGTAGTAGCAAGAGGAGCCAACCAGAGTCTGCGGTGGAGGATGAAAGCCAATCCTTTAAATTAGGTGTTCCACTACACATTGATCCAGGAGCATCCTAGGCGCACCAGTCTATCTTGCGTGTATCCTTTAATTTCTGTAATTAGTTCATAATACTTGTTGGTTTTTAGTATTTTCATATATATGTGGTTGTTGCATGAGATGTCCTTGAAACTGTGAGGTAGAACAAGTGGAAACAATCTTGGTGTGGAACCTCCATGTCAATGTTGTGTAAGGTTTGATGCGAAAGAAGATTTAATATTTTATGCATTTATTTATTTCATGGCTCGTAGTCAAAGTACTGCCCACCTATCTTAACCAATACATGGACCCTTCAACCTAAAGGAAAATAAATATAACACCACATTGTCCAAAAGGTGATACATGGTAATTAATTACAACAGTTGCACAAGAAATTGAAACGCCCCATATGGTAGTTACAAGAAGCAGGTTCACGCACATTAGGAGAGATTGATACATAGAGAGAAAATGGAACAATTCATTGCCTAACAGTTGAACTCTTCAACCATTTGAACTTGCATGAGGTATTAAATTACATGCTCGTGAAGGAGAGAGGGCTTTGGCCTTTCACTGGTTTGGATGGGGGTGTTTAACCTTTGCAGTAAATTTCTTAGATATTTGGGAGTGATGTAGTGGAACAAAGCCACTAGCCATAGTGGGTATAGAGTTCAAATCCTAGGCCTTTGTTTTGTGTGGTTAGTGAGCAACACATGCTCTCACATTTCTGACATTGTATGTGGATCAAAGATAAGTCGAGGCGTGGCTATGTGCATGCAACAGAGGTGTGTAGATATCTGTCAATGGACAACAATAAAACATTATTTGATTAAGTGTTATTAAATTTCCGAGTTGAGTTATCGATGGTGACTTATTTTATTTGTTGTTTATTTTACAAATGTTGTGAGTGGAGTTGTGTGTGTGCTTCTTTATTGTAGCAAGAGGCTCCAATTTCGTTGAATGTTGCAATTGCTTTGTGACTATGGTGAGATACTTTCATTGTGGGTGTCAAAACCCCAAAAATGTCAAAAATTTAAAAACTTTTAAATAGCATAAATGTATGTTAACACAATCGTTAAATACTGATTAGTTAATGCTATTTATTTTGTAACTGTAATATCTTTACTTGGTTGGAATGCTAGTTGAGTTTTTTCTTCAGTTTTCTGATTGTTCTCTGTTTGTAACAGCAAGTGGATATACTACGTTAGACTGGGCTTACTTAGCTGTAAAGCTAACGCACACAGTTTTCCTTTCTCTTACAGATCGACAGGTAAAGTTTTTGGGATTGCTGCTAACAGATCATTCTAGAGTAAAATAAATCATATGCTGTTATCAAGTGCTTTCAGTAGATAACTAAATAAATAGATCGCATGTTAAACGGACTATTCAGCTTCTACAGGTATAGCCTCCTTTATTTCACTTTTGATATAAAGAAAAATATGATGAGAAAGGTTAAAAGACACTAAAGAAAAGGATTGTCATTTCCAGTTATATCTATGAACTTTTCAGTTGAATGAACATTCAGAGATAAGTATGGCAGTTTACATAGATTTCTTTTCCAATATTGCCTATAAAAATTATTGAATTACTAGCACTAGGTAAGGGATACAAAAGTGATGTTCAGTAGCGACATTAAAGCTGAAAAGGGGCTCTTACAGGTTTCTAAGGTCGCCCTTTTGAATGGTTAAAATCACTAGTTCAATTTTATGTAATTAAACAGAGTTCTTTGAATAATTAAGAACATAGACATTTATAATAATATCAGTTATGATAAATGATCTACGTCCCATGTTGTACATGGTCATTCCTTGAGATAAATAACTCACAATAATGAGATCATTTGACATGTAAAATAATATAGATTAGACTTCTTGTTACATTATTACATTAAGTAATTGGTCGCAAGGTATATACTGTATAATTTATACGACTATAACTCTACACTTAGATTTCATTGTTCTTGTAATATGAGTTCATTGATTATATTATAATCAAATGAGATAACCTCAGATGAGGTCTCAAATCATAACCTTTACATT